>JAPZIH010000221.1:19507-35027 GCA_027410445.1 Discoglossus pictus
GCTGTGCTTCAATTAGCCTCTGATAGCTGCCTAGAGTTAACTCTTTCCCTTCCCAGGGAGAAGTCTTACAGAGCTCTCTTGTGACTCCTGTTGGCACTTGACCACATATTCTCCCCCTCAGCTCAACACCATGTAGTTGAGCGTCCAACGCCATGAGGCCGTATCTGCAATCCAACGCATCCTCCGTACCATCCGTTGGCGCTCTCCTCTTTGTACATCTAGGAGCATCTACATCATTTGTCTCTCCTGTCATCTTACACTCCGTCATAGGACTTTTCACATTTCGCAGTTTACCTGCTTCATCACTGCTTTCAAATTCCTTCATTTTTTCGTGGAACTGTGTTTTCTTTTCCTGCTCCACTGCATTTGGCTTGCTACTAGCGTCTGTGACAGTCACAAGAAGCATTTTATTTTCGATCTCATTGTCTTTCACTCTGGCATCAACGCTCACTTGGTATCGTTGCCGGTGGGATGTCACCGCCTGATTGAGATGTTTGTTTTCCTGTTCTAACTCTTTTATCTGTTTATCTTTTTCAGACTTTACGCTCTCCAGGGCTTGTATGACCTTCTCCTGCTTCAGGATTCGGCTGGAAGCAGACTCCTTCAGCTCAAATACAAATGACTCCCTGGCATCAGATAGGTCAGTGCTCTTTGACAGTTGCTCCAACTCCCAGCCCAGCTGTGTGGACTCATTCATACACTGCTTCTGAGTGATCTCCAATATCATGCTCTCCTCAATTAATTCCTTGATTCCGTGCTTGTCGTCACTTAAACTTTGAGGGTAGGACACCGGCCCGCCCATCTCTCCGAGTGTCCTGCCCCAGGGACCCTTGAAAAGTACTTCTCGTACTTTGGTATGAGAATGAGTTTCTTCATACATTCGCTTCCCTGGGGGCATATCACCGACATAACAGGTTTCTGTGATCTTGTCTTCCACTGGATGCATCTTTTCATTTAAACCCTTCATCTTACTCTTGCAGGTCTGACTTATCCTCTTTATATCTTTAATGAAATGACTGACGGTTGCCAGTTCACTCTCTATCTTGGACGCTTCCTGCCAGTTTGTGGCTAGATGGTTTGTTTCCATCTGTTCAAAGTCATCCCGGCAGCATCTATGCCTCATCTGCAGACCGGGAGCCTGGTACTGGAGCTGCCTCACTTCGGTCTCTTTATGCTTGGAGTTCATTTGCTCCTTTAATTCTCCTGTTAAATATTCATTCTTCTCCAGAAGTTTATCTGCAGTTTTCCCCACCCTTCTTCTGGTCTTCTCCATCATCTGAGTATTGACTTCTGTCTCTCTCTCGAGCTCTTTCACCTCACTCAGTAACTCATTTGAGACTACACAATGGGGGTTAGTGTCGGACTCGGATAGCAGCTGACATCCTGCTATTGTTTGGGGTAACTCTCGGAAAAGCACTGTGACACCTTGAGCTTGTTGAGCCCCCTTTCGCAACACTTTCTGTAGGGTCTCCGATTCTCCCCCTTTCGATGCCTCAACCTCACTGTCATCACCTGGGTCATTCTGACCTTCACTACGGAACCGCAGCTTGGGTGTCCTCTCTTTCCACTCCCCTTCACAGCCGACTACATCACTGTGCAATCGGTCCTGGGTCAGCAGTCCACAAGGATAGACAAGCCGGCTCTCTCTCTTCCGGGTGCTCCAATTGTCTGGCTGGCAACTCTCACCAAAACGTATCAGACTTGTCCAGTCATCTTGCTTCTGTTCTGGCCCAGTATTATCTATAGACTCCAAAGGCAGGTCCTCTCTCACGGCTGCATCTTGCTCTCAGATTTGTACTTCATCTTCCGTACTGCTTACAGGCATATTCTGTACATCGCAAGGTCTGCAGTTACCCATCTCTACCGGGACAGATTTCTCAGACTTTTGGCCTTGCGGGAATGTCTCCAGCTGTTCCGCAACTTCAGGCTTGCACTCCACACATAGGCTAGCACTAATCTTTGCATCCTTGTTGGTCTTGGGCTTCTGAAAAAAACTTGCAATTTCCGCATTCTCAGTTCCCACCCATTTTTCTTCTTCTCCTTTTGCTTCTAAGGCTTCCAGCTTTTCACTTTTCTTTGCTGCCTTTAGCTGCATCTTCTCCTCAATGTTTTGCAACTCCAGTTCACCCTGGTTATACTGGATCTTTTGCTGCACATTTAGCTGAAGAATCTCCTTTATCTTTTCCATCACGTGTTCTCTGAATACCTCTGGTGGCTCAGTCACTCTTTCTTTCTCCCTCTGTGTTTCCTGCTCCTGCTTTCTGCTTTGTTTATGAGCTTCCTGTAGACATTGCTCTATATTCAGCCAAGCATCTTGGGTACACAGGTTCTGGGGATTAGTGATAGTCTCTTTTGGACATGCAACACTCTGAACCAACTGTGTTTTCATAACGGACGGAACGGCCATCCCCTCTGCTTGTGGAGCATGTGACAGCTCCTTCTGTATCACAGTTGCTTTCCTCTGCTTACGGGATTCTTCTATCTCTTGTAGCTGGGAGGTGGAATAGGTGATCTCTCCTTCTCTCTGATATGCACAATTATTGAGGAGATCTTGCTTCTCCTGTATATCATTGTGCTGCCGCTCCCACACAACTGACTCTTTCAGTTTAGACTTGGGAGGACTCTTCCTCTGCTCCCAAATAGGCATCAGTTTCTCATTCCTGTAGGACACTCTGAAGTCCTTAAATGCAGGCTTTCTCCGCCATTCATAGTATGGCATCATCTTCACCTCTCGCTGGTCTGGTTTCCTTTCTTGCCTCTCCTTGTCCACAGGGCTTTGTTTTATTGGCACTTGAGACAGAGATCTCTCTGTATACTTTACTGTTTTAGTATGACACATCTCCATGCTCAGTGTCATATGTCCTGTCCGGGACAGTGGTTCCTTCTTGTGTTTTTCTGCATTGCGGTCAGCCCGTTTCTTTTCTCTGTTATAAGCGGCTTCCACTTCTCTGAAATGGTTTTTTATCATCTCAAAGTCAGATGCACTTTGCGCGTAGCTGGCCTTTTCCCCTTGAAGTGAAGAATCAAGGCCCAGGATCCGCAACTGGATAACTTCAGAGTTAAACTTAGATTCCCGATGGGCTGCTCTTTCCGATTCTATCTTTTCCTCCAGTCTTTTTACTGTTTGTGCTGCTGTCTCCAGTTCCAGAATCAGTCTCTCCTCTCTCTCACGACTGTATTCCAGCTCATTCTTCTGATGTAAGAAGTTATCCATGCAGACATTCTTCTCGGCTTCCATTTCATACAGCTGCTTGTGTGACTCTTGAACCTTCCTGTTTTGGGACTGGATAACAGACTCCATTTTATTCTTCATCTCCTGCTCTTTCTTTTGAAGCTCCTCAATCTTGACTTTAAATTGTCCTTGGAGCCTTAAAGAAGGCTGTTTCTCCTCCTCTAAGGCCATTCTGTCTGCACCAGCAAGCTCTTTTGCTTTCTCCGCAATATCTGTTACTGTCTTCACAGTCTCTTTGGCGCTCTCAGCTATCTCTTTGGTGCTGTCTGCATTCTCACGTGCTCTTTCTGCAGTCTCTTTTGCCGTACCGGCTGTCTCTTTTGCCGTACCGGCCGTCTCTCTTGCCGTACCAGCCGTCTCTCTTGCCATACCGGCCGTCTCTGCTGACTCTTTCGCCGTCTCTGCGGACTCTCTCGCTGTCTCTGCGGACTCTCTTTTATCATGAATGGTTTGCCATCCCTTAATAGGGAAACTGCTTTTAAGACTTGGGTAGATAAGCATGCCCCTTGGATGGAGATAATCAGGTCTGCCAAAAAAATCCCAGGAGTGCAGTCTCTGTACTCTTTTTACTCCTATTCGGTTAAGGATCTCTTCCTTCAGGGTACTGTAATTTGTTGCCATTTCTTCAGGCAAAACCACATACGCCCTCTGTGCTTCTCCACACAGATAGGGACCCAGGACTGTGGCCCAGTGCTGTTTAGGCCAACCTTCCCTGGTAGCAATCTTCTCAGAATTCAGGAGGTATGTTTCTACATCATCCTGAGCGGTCATTTTCTTTAAGAAGCAATTTGGGTTCATATTTCCGCTTGATTTTGAAACCACTATGTTCTCTGTAGATCTAAATTGCTGCAGCTTCACTTTCTGTGCTTCTAAAAACTCTCTCATTTGGACCCTGTCCTCTTCCATTTGTCTCTGCCATTTCTCTGTGGCCTCTCTACATCTTGCAGCAACCTCTCCAAAACCTTTATCTTCCTCTTTTGAGGCTTGGACACTGTACTCTGCAATCATTTCTCTCTTCTCTGACTGGCTCTGACCAAGCTTAGCAGCCAGCACTCTGTTCATTTCTTCCTGCTGCTTGTTCATCACCCGCTGTGCGTCTATTAAAGCTTTAAAGGCCTCCTCCATCATTATGCTGTACTGTGGGCTGTCTTCTTCAACACAGACACTTTTCAATCCCACTTCTGACACCACATGTGGAAGGGCGCCCCCTTCTGACGGGGTTTGCGTCCTGTTTTCTTTTCTCTTTAACTTATTTAGGGAGGAAGACACAGTAGGCTGTTAGAGGCTTAGTTTTACTGCTATTTATTTGTTAGCACAAACAGAAAGAAAATAGTGCTTATCCTCAACCACAAAATAAAATTCTACATAAACGGGCTTACTATAACCAGGAACGCCCTGACTAGCCCCGGAGACCGCTTCTTGGTCTGCAGGTATAATAACACAGTCCACAGTATAAACTCTCTGCTTGATTCGGGTATCTCTTGAGGACTTTTCCTCTACAGCTTCTGTCAATAGTGGGTGAAGCATAGGGCCCACCCTTCTCTCCCATATGCTTCACCCCAGGGACCCATGTCACCCTCTTGTGATGAGGGACTATTACTTTCTCTCAATGCACTCTTCTCCCTGGGGCCTTTGTACTCCTTATCCTCATATGGTGAAAACAACATGCATTTGGCACAAACCTTTGTATCCCTTATTGAATCCGGCTTCTTAGGAATGGGGACTTCAGATAAATCCTTAAACAGTGGAATATCTCCTATACCACAGCAGCCTTCTCTGCGAGCAATCTCTGTAACACAGCAGTCTTCCTGACTGTCTTGCTTCAGCACTAATCCCAGCTCTCAGGATCCAACAGCAGCTTAGCTGTCCAGGGTTTTCTTCTGCATACACACTGCAGCTCTACACACAGCACCACAGCTCTTAGGCAATTCTAGCGACTTGCCCGTCAAAAAATGACGGCAATGAGATGTGTATGTTTGGAAAGTTATTTAGTTATTAATATATGTGACAGTTGTATTGTGATATTAAAACATGTTTAGTTTTGTAAAATGTTCTCTTGGTAAACAATAATTCTTAAAGCATTTTGTATTAACATTTGAATGTAATAATAGTGGAACTTGAAATTAATCATTATTGTAAACTTTAGGCAATGGTTTCTTAACATGCAATTTGTATGTGAAGAATTGTTAACTTCAATATACATGAAATCCCAAGGAAAGCAAACAGTAAAAAGGGTTATTGAAACGTACACAATTTTAACCTGAACTTTGTAATATATGTAAGTAAGAAACTTGAAAGTATATTTTTTGAAACTTTAACTTTATTATTTGTGTAACTTTGGAACTTGACAAAAGAATTTTTATAACTTTGAACATTATAAACAGTAACATAGTGAATACATTTTTTAACATAATTCTGTATTAAAAGCATTAACATTTGAATGTAAAAACAGTTTAACTTTAAACTAATCAGTATTGTAAACTTGAGGTAATGGTTTTTTAACATGCAATTTCTATCTGAAGAATTGTTAACTTCAATATTATACATTTAATCCCGAGGAAAACAAACAGTAAAAAACCCTCCTTGAAACGTACCCAATTTTAACATGAACTTTGTAATATATTTAAGTAAGAAACTTGACATAATATTTTTTTAAACTTCAAGTTTTTTATATGTGTAACTTTGGAACTGTAAAAAACATTTTTACAACTTGAAACATTATAAACAGTAACATAGTGAATGAATATTTTAACATAATTTTGTATTAAAAGTATTAACATTTGAATGTAAAAACAGTTTAACTTTAAAGTAATAAATAGTGTAAACTTGAGGCAATGGTTTTTTAACATGCAATTTCTATTATTCAATTATTGTTAACTTCAATATACATTGAATGCAGAGGAAGGAAAACAGTAAAAACTCTCTTTAAAATGTACCCAATGAAATAAATTCCTTCCTGACCACATGAACTGTTGATAAACCTTAATATAGGGAGTAATCTTAACATAACAGACAATATTTACATTTTGTCTTAAAACGTGGTTGATCTCTTAACATGAACTTTGTAATATGTTGAAGTAAAGAACTTGAAAGTATCTTTTTTTAAACTTGAATTTTCTTATCTGTCTAAGTAATGAACTTGAAAATATTGTTTTCAAACTTGTAACATTAGAAACAGTAACATAGTTAATTAACATTTTAACATAATTTGTATAAATAATGCAAGGCAAGTGTTTTGTGAGGCGAATCATCCATAAACAGTACTTTCATTAATTATGACTGAATTGTTTATTGTTTAGTATTTTTGAATGATTTTAAATTTGTTTTGCTTGTGTTTTATTTCTTTACTGAAAAGTTATAGTACTTCATAGTAGACAATGTTTTTAGTAAAAATACATCCATCTTCTAATAAATCACCTTGACTTTCATTCTTTTCAATGTAAACTTTAAAAGCCTGTGGATTTTTACACCGTGACAACGCAACGTACAATTGACCATGTGCAAATACTGGTTCTTGCAAGAAAATACCCACAGATTTGAACGTTTGACCTTGTGATTTATTAATGGTCATGGCAAATGCCATAATAATGGGAAATTGTCTTCTTTGAAGTATAAAAGGGAGACTACTTTCACTTGGTGCTAAATCTATTCTTGGTATGAAAACTCTCCTTTATGGGTGCCAGTTAAAATTTCAGCATCTATAAAATGGACCTTTAATTGTTGAACAATTAATCTTGTCCCATTGCATAGGCCTTTTTTGGGGTTCATATTTCGCAGTAACATGATAATTGCACCTTTCTTTAGCTGCAAAATATGTGGTGGCATTCCAGAAGGAGTTAGTGAGTTTATGAATTCAGTAGAACAGTTAGCCTGACTTTCATTGTCATCAGCAAGTACAGAATCAGCACTGTGATAATTTCTTTGTGGTGCATTCATTTTTTTAAAGATTTCATCATTGAGGATTAATGCATCCTTATTTTTACACGTTAGTATGACTTGGTTGGCAAGCTCGTAATATTCCTCGTTATTTATGCTACCTTCAAATATAGCCAATATAATATCTTGTTGACAAATCATATGAGGTGGGATCTCTACAGTGTCGTCAGGTAAATGTGGTATTTTTTCTGTTCTGCCTGCTCCAATTTTAATAAGCCAATCATTGAAATCAGTTTGGCCTTCTGATCTCATGTTTTGTTGCAGTTGAAGATGGGTAAAATGTTTCCATACTGTGCTTGACTTTATACAGGTTTCGATAATGTCAGTTCGATTTCCATGTACAACGACAGGTAATGTTTGTCTAAAATCGCCACCTAACAACATTACCTTTTCACGAAATGGAAAAGTATTATCCATGACTTCACGAAGCAAACGGTCAATACATTGGAGGGCATAGCATGACATCATTGTGGCCTCATCTATTGTAATTAATTTACATTTGTTCAATTTCTTTGCTTGTAATGATGTCATGCAAATATCTGACACAGAAGTTTCTAAAATAGGCACTGGCAGTTTAAATCCACTATGAACAGTTCTTCCACCTTCTAACAAAAGTGCAGCAATTCCAGTAGTGGCAAACGCCATTGCTATTTGACCTTGTGCTCGTACTGAACTCATTAATAAATTATACAGATAGATTTTTCCTGATCCGCCAGGTCCATCAAGATAGAAATAACGCTCTGTCACCATGTCATCATCTATTGCATTTTTAATGGCATGAAATGCTTGCAATTGTAATGTATTTAAAGTTGCAAGTCTTTCTTCTGTTCTTTCTGCTTGTAGTTGAATGTCATAGTCTTCAAAGTTTATGTCATCTATAAGACCTGGATCAGGCAAGTTAAAACTTGCACAACTTAATCCATGAGTTAAAAATACTTCTTGGATTTCCATTAACGCTTTTAAGTGTGCAATGGGTTCATTGTATCGTCGCATAAAGTCTTCAGCCATATTACTTTTAAAAGTCTCCCACAAAGCTAATGCATTTGGAGCATTTGAGAAGATACAAATAAAAGCAAATTGTTCTCTCATCTGTCGTGGCATTTGACATTGTGCTGCTTCTTCTAAACATCTTTCCCATTCTGTATCATCAGATAGTAAGTTTCCATGTCTTGCAGCTAAATGGAAGGATTCATATACAATGTCATTAACAGTTCTTAAGTGTTCAAAACTTTGTGCTCCAGGAACATTTAAAAGTAATATCCGTAAGCAAAAACGTTCAACATCTCTTGGACTGACTGTGTAAATTCTTGGAATTATTTTATTGCCTCTGCTTTTTCTTGGTCTCCATAATCCATTCACAAAAACATAGTGATATGGAATTTCAATATATAAGTATTGTGTTGCTTCTGAATCAGTGGAATTTAATTCAAACCATGCAGTTAGTGTAGTGTGACGATCTTCACTTTGGGCCAATGTATTCATTTCATTTCCAGCATGGAAATAGACTAAATGTTGTTGTGGCAAATGTACTGCTAATCTATATACTGCATGTGATCTATTATGCATTTTAAATTTTAAAAGCCGCCACATAGCTTCTGGTGCACTGACATACCGAGCATCTACATGAGATGCAAATTCATCATGTACTAACTCACTACATTCAGGGTTGTCTATACTTTTGACGACTACAGTAGCTGCATCGTACTCTTTGTAAATATATTTGTAGACATATTTAATGGATTTGATGGAAGTGCAGGCTTCTACGTTGATGTGGGCGTTGTACTTCATGAGTAAATGTGGATTGTAGGGTACTACATATCTATTGTCCACTTTTTTTTCCACAAATAATGGCACTATGTCCTTCTCTTCTTTTATAAAGTGGATAGCCATCACAATTTGCATAGGTTTTGTCTCTATAATCTTTTGGAAATTCTTTGGAACATTTATTATTTTCCATACATGGTGATTGTGGATTAAGGTCACCACAGGGTCCATGAATCATGTGATGAGTAACAATCTCATATAGTCTACCATATAGTTCTGGATCTGGTAGTTCAGCAACAATGACTGCATCCACTTTGTCCGAAGTATCTAATTTATATTTTTCTTGAAGTATTATAAGATGTGCATGTGGAAGGCCTCTTTTTTTAAATTCAATGGTATATACATAAGCAAAACATTTGCCAAATAACTGATTTATAGTGAAGTCACGTATTAATTCATTTAATTTAATCTTAAAAACTCTGGCTACCAAATCTGGTCGATCGGAAGCAGGTTGTCCAAGAAGTAGATTTTGTGTAATTTCTGGCCATTGTGGATTACATGTAAATGTCAGAAATAAATCGGGTTTGCCAAAATTGGTGACAATAGCCATAGCATCATTGTATCTTTCTCTCATATTTCGAGGAGATCCTTGAAAGGAAGATGGTAAAATGATGGCTTTGCCAGCTGTCATGTCTCTGCTTGTAGCCAAGTCAGCAACATAGTCCATTAGTCCAGAATATTGTTCTACACGTAGTTTATCTTGTTGATATTTTATAAAGTTTAAATTATTTGCCTCAACTTGCAAATAGGAATCAATAATCCATTGTTGTGTTAGTTTTCCACCACATTACATTGGATTAAATGCATTTCGAATGGCAATTTGAGCTACGTTAAATTCAAGCATAGAAACATTATTTCGGATTCTGGCTTTAGCATTTGGGTAACTGGGAAGTGTTAATTTTGTTTGCCAACCTGCTTCTCCGTGTGGGAAAAATATGGGATATGTCATTGGATCAAAATTTGGACTTCAGATACTCATATTAATGAATGGTTGCTCCTCATTTCTTGGATATATTCTAATGTCTCTTTGAAATGGTGGTTCTCCTTCATCATTTTGAAACACCATTGCAACCTCATTTGATTTTGGCAAGTTATAACGACGTTTATCAGTATGTCTGTCTCTTTTAAGCACCATATTAACCTTTGGCATTGGTGTAACGGATCTCCTGGCACCCCGACCGGGAACCTCCGTTGATAGACGCGTCCTAGTTTGCGCCGAGGCCTACAAGCACCGCACCGGACACCTCAACCACCACAGACTCCACAACCGCCGTAGTTTAGCTGGAGCCGCGCCGTCTTCCTTCCACCCTGTATGAATCTCCAGCATCCAGGACCGTGTGGGGAAGACCTCTCCTCCAAGGAGGACACATCAGGAACAAGCGTTCAGTAGTTACAGCTCAAGGGAGTATGCAAAAGCATAGCAATCCCCAGTATGATAGAGCCATCCCCTCCAATAACGAGACGAGGCTAAGTTTTGAAGGGTCAAGAAGAACTATTCTTTAATGACAGGGGATCTCCTTTTATGCAATGGTGCCCTCTGAAGGGCTACACCCACATAATTATCTCAGCCAATTAGATACATGGTTCAACCCCCACGTCTCCTCCCCTCAGATAACAGGTAACACAATTAAAACAGACACAATTTTAACCACATTCTGGATGTACCCCAAAAACAGGCGGTACACCTTTAAGTCCAGCACCGTTCAATAGCTCTCACCCAGGGGAACAACATATTAAAAAATGGCATGAATCAGACCATGGGTTCAAAAGTTAGTAAAAGTATCTTACTGGCAGCATGGCAATCCACATCCCCCATAGTTGGCCACACAATACACATAGAGGCACAATAGGTGTGGTCACCCCTCCCTGAGGCTCCCTGGCAACTTTGATATAATCAGACATTGATTAAATCAGCCTTCTTTGTTCTTATCTGAGAATGAAAACACTTTATACAATCGACTCCCTTATCTCTGGAGTCTCTGTAACAGGATTATCTATTAGCCTAGGTCTGCAAAAGTCTGGGCTAATATTCTGCAGAGCATAAACCAACATACATATAATATAACAGTAGGATCATATTTTAACCAAGAATTAAAGAACCATAAAACAGGGTAAAACAGTGATGGGTTCCGTTACAGCTGGGGTCTGAGCGCACAAAACTACCGAATAGCGCTCAGATCCTCTTCACACAGTTCAATTGCCATGGAGCTAAAGTCTTTCCCATAGTCTTTCATTATATGAATGGGCTCCATGGCATATCTATCTGTGGTATCATGGTTCACACAGGGCAAGTACCGAATGACCCCCCTGTATGTAAAGGGCCAGAATGAGTGACATACACTCTGGTATGGCCGAATACTGTGTTTAAAGGGCAATATGTCCCCGGGCCATAGTCGCAGCGCAGGAGGCTGGCAAACAGTCCTCTCCAAGACAAAGTGGCGAAGGGCACTTCGTCACAATTGGTAATTGATGTATTAATGTAGTTGTTCATTTTCTACTTCTGCCAATTTTTTATAAGCTTTACTGTAGGGATTATTGTCCATAATGTTATTTAGCTCTATAAAAACACTGGCTAAGCATTTTTTATTTTCTTCCATCTGCATACGTTGGTCAACAGCGTCCATTATATCTAGGACATATAGTTGAGCGTATTTTCTTTGCTCTCCTTCCCCTGGATGTAAATGGGAAGTGCGATGATAAATTTGGCCTTGGACTTTAAAACAGTAAGGACCATGTCCTGGTACATTAGCAGCTAATGTTGCCCCCATAGATGCAAAGGATATGGCACTATTGTAGGATCTTATGTTTGTCTTAAAATTTTTGTAGTTTGGAAAAGTAGGTTCAGTCATAATATTTTGTAAATAGATCGGAAATTCTTTCCTTTCTGGAAGTTTGAATTTGCCTTTTTGACAACAACTAATAAATTGGCCATCTCTGGGTCTCTCCTGTTTAAAATAGTAAGCCTCACAAAACTGACATTGAGTAGTCATGTCCCCACAACTATGAACCTCTACTGCTAAAGACTTGAGTAAAGGACAATTTGCAAAGCATATAGGAGTTTGACTTTCATATTCATCAGGTGAAATGTCATATAATGTTTCAACAACAGGTTCTAAATGCTTTGTTTTTTTCGTGGCTTTTCTTGGTATATGTTGTATTGGTTGAGGTAAAATGTCATGTAATGTTTCATGAACAGGTTGTAAATGCTTAGTTTTTTTCGTGGCTTTTTTTGGTATGTCTTGTATTTTTTCAGGTAAAATGTCATCTGATGTTTGAGGAGCAGGTTCTAAATGCTTTATTTGCTTGGTAGCTTTTTTTGGCATATCTTTAATTTGTGCAGGTGACAGTCTTTTGCTTGCAATTCTTTCGCGTTCTTTTTCTCATCAAATTTCCTTCTTCTGCTGGCTGTCTGCTCTCTGTCGTCGTTCTCTAGCTTGGCGTCTTTTCTTTTCTTGTTTACTCTCATTATCAGCCATGTTAATCTGTAAAAATAAAATAATGTATCATTAGTTTATTTTGAGATGTTAAGTTGTTTTCAGCAAAAATTGTTATCAACAGTGTGGTTACGTTTTATACTTAATCAATTTCTATTTGGTCAACTGAATAGGGGTCTAAATAAGGCCTTAAGATATGTTTTAAAGAAGTTTTTAGTTATTAAACATGTATCCAAAAGCAAGGTTTTCACTAAGTAAAAACTTATTTTAAAAAATATGTTATGTTCTTATTTAGAGCACTATTCAATTGGGCAAATGGCAATTCAATGAGGGTCTAGGACTGGAAATTTAGAATGACAAATTGTACAGAGTCTCTGTTTTGAGCCTTTTTTAGACTATGCAATTTTTTTTTTCTGGCTACATTGAAGTTTGTATTTACTGTTAAAGATTATTGGCCCTAAAAGACAAATTAGAGATAGATGATAAATGTGTTAGTTATATTTTTTTTAAAGTTATAGTTAATGGTGTTTTTTTTTTCTGTTGACATCGATGCAGAGCAAAGATATTTAGTTTTTTCTCTCTTTTTTTACTTGTTATACTGTACCTTGGTTGAAGTTTGATTTGAAGTAAGTTTGATTAAAGTAAGAATAAATTTTGGATTTTTATACATTCCCACCACATATGGGCTGAAGTGCCAATTTGGCCACAGCCTTTCCAACATAGTGGGGAGGACATATGATGAAATTTATTAATTATGGCCGGAACTAAATACCACTTCTGAGTTAGCTTAAAATATATTTCTTTAAGAGAGCTATTTATCAAGGATTTTTTAATTAATCTTAAGGCTGCCAATCTTAATCCGCCGGTCTTCTTGTAGTGTCTGTTTGAAAAAGAAAGTAAAATGGTTAATTGTATATTTCTTCTTTTTGATTTAGCAAAGCATGGTGTTTTTCAGCATGTATAATGTATTTTTCTATCTTACCTCTTCTTCTTTCTTGGAGTTGTTTAAAAGGGATTGTGGGTCACAGTGCACGGTGCAAATTCTTGAGTGACGCTGTTGATGTCTGTTTCAATAGTAAAAAAAAGGAGAAATATTGATCTTTAGGTTATAACATGAATTCCAATAAATTAATGTGATGTAAATATACTTCTGTAATTACTTTCAATTAACATGACTTAGTTTTTAGGGCTACACAATAAATGTGCGTGTGACATGTCACTATACATGATACACATATATGTGCGTGTCACATATCAGTATACAAAAATCAGATTTTAATATTTTTTTTTTTTTTACTGTCATTAAAATATAGTTGTTTAATTAGTTTTGATTAGTTGTTTAATGAGTTTGGATTAAGATTAGTTATTTGCAGGGACTATACACAGAAATCTGCGTGTGACATGTGACTATACATGAAGCACATTTTCATAGTTAAATGTATTTATCTTTTGTGCGTGTCAGATATCACTATACAGGAATCATATTTTAATAGTTAAATGAACATAATGTTTTTTTTGGGCCTACACACATAAATGTGCGTGTGACATGTGACTATACATGATACACATATGTGCGTGTCACATATCACTATACATGAATCCTATTTTAATATTCAATTATTAATTTTTGGTAATGTCTTTTAAAGATTAGTTTGTTGCAGGGGCTATACACATAAATGTGCGTGTCACATGTCACTATACATAAATCACATTTTCATACTTAAAATGTTTTTGTTTTTTTTTGTCCTGTCTTGATAATAAAATATAATATATTATAGCTTACCTCTCAGTTGTAATTTGCGCAATGTAAAGTAGTAAATTAGGAAAGAATTGTCTTCTCAAGTAACAGCAGCAGTTACCTATCCAGTCACACCGCGCATCACCTGAGTAGAAATGTAGATTTTTCTTGAAAGTAGGCAGTATTTATAAACTTGTAGAATCTTCTGGAAACTGAGACCGTTAGAACGCAATACGCATGCGCTATTTGCGTTCCAGCTTACAATTTGCGTTCCATCCAACATTTTGTGCGTAGTAGTGGTTAAATGGTGTTTAATATCAGTGCGGTACGTTTCGCTTAGTATGTGTTTCATTCTTGCGAGTCAGTGTAGTATAGTTACGTCTGAAGCCTCGTTTTCGTTTTGTTCGTAGGCCATTTTTTCTGTCGCTTAGTGATTTTATTAGTGTCTAAAGTGTTTTATTTTTATTTAAATGAAGGTGTAACATGTTTTTTTTTGAGGTGCTCGATGGTTCCTCTTGCTGTAGGTAAGCTTTTTATGTGTGTGTTGTGTGTATTTATTGTGTTTTAAATGTTTGTATGTCGGCGTGTTGCGTCCGATGTTTGCGAGGTCGTAATGTCTGGTAACGTGTCTCGTTTGGTGTTTGCGTGTGTAGCCTCGTTTTCGTTTTGTTCGGCGGCCATTTTTTCTCTCGCTTAGCAAATTTTTTAGTGTCTAAACTCTTTTATTTTGAGTGAAATGAAGGTGTAAGTTGCATTTTTGAGGTCCTGGATGCTACCTGTTGCTGTAGGTAAGATTTTTATGTATGTGCTGTGTGTATGTATTGTGTTTTAAATTTTGTAATGTTCGCGAGTTGCGTCCGAGTTTTGCGAGGCCGTAATGTGTGTTAACGTGTGTCGTATGTTGTTTGCGTTGCTCGTAAAATTTAGCGAGTGTCATAATTGGTGTGTCGTGTAGTTTGCATTGCGACGTGAAGTTTGCGAGGGTCGCAGTTGCTGGCATGGAGCGCCTTTGGTGCTCCATGCCAGCAACTGCGGCCCTCGCTTTGCAAGGGCCTTGGCTCGCTGCGCAAGCCCGCAAGCGTTAGCAACAACTCACATGCTCACAACTATATATGTGATGGCGTTTGTCAGCTAGTTTGTGGGGCGCACCATAGCCCCTCAGATAGGAGGTTTCCATTGGTGAGACATAGGGATTATTGTGGCCCTCTCAGGAACATCATTATAGGGCGTTTGTCAGCTAGTTTGTGGGGCGCACCATAGCCCCTCATATAGGAGGTTTCCATTGGTGAGACATAGGGATTATTGTGGCCCTCTCAGGAACATCATTATAGGGCGTTTGTCAGCTAGTTTGTGCGG
>JAPZIH010000222.1:0-34885 GCA_027410445.1 Discoglossus pictus
ATATAAAAAATGTTCTGCATTAACCTACTGTCAAACATAGTAAGTTTATAAATGTTTATTTTTTCTTCCCAATTTGGTTCATGAGGTGATTTTCTCATCTATCTTATCTATATATAGTAGGATCTGATTATCCATCAGCTATTTCCTTGAATGCCCTTTATCCAGAGGAGCTTTTTATATCACAAAGCATACTATTGCAATTGCTTTCTTTGATATATGCATGATTGTACTTATTGTTCAATCTATAGTAATCCATGTTAGTGGAAAACAAATATTTTTACAACACTTATATATGCTTTTCTTTTAAAATGTTGAATATCATATGTAGAGGAAAATGTTTTAGACAGACATATTTGCAAGCTGGACATCTAAAGTCGCATTTGTTTAGTCGTAGCCAGGTAAGATTTTTGAGGTTCTCCAGATGCCTTTTGAGAGTATATCTTTTAAATTATATCTCAAGCTAGTTGTTTGTGCTCTATTATTTAGGAAAGGCTTTAAATCCTTATTTTCCAGTAAGACATTCCAATGATTGTCAAACATCTTTTTATATTGTTCCATTTCCCATTATAGGAGGCAAATACATCTTACTATGTCTACATTGTTCTTTAAACCTTTAAAAAGAGGCTGCCTAGTGTGGATGGCAGCCCTGATGAAATAAAGAAATGTGCGTCGGGTCAGACGATGTACTATGTGGACCAAGCTGATGATGTCACTAAACAACGTCTGATTGGTGAGATATTATAATAGCTATTATAGTAGCATGCGGTCTACAAAACAAAAGGAGTATGCTTCTCCAAATCATAGTTTAATTTAAATATATCCTCTAGACAGGAGCATGGGAGAAAATATATATGAAATTAGAAGCTTATAAGAGCAAGAAGTTTAAGCACAACATTGTTGTTGTTTAGACCCAGTCATGTTCAACTCTCCATGACTCTATGGACCACAGCAAACCAGGTACATCTCTCAGTCACTGCCCCGACGGTGCTTAGACTTCATTATGGTCAAGCTCTCACATCCATATGTTACTACTGGGGATACCATAGTTTGAACTATGCATACCATTGTTGATAATTTAATAAATTTATTTTTTATTAGCTTGCCCAAGCTTGCCATAGCTTTACTCCTCAGAAGCAAACATATTTTAATTCCATGACTACAGTCACCATCTGCAGAGATTGTGTATCCCAGAAAAATAAACCTTGTCACTGCCTCCACTTCTTCCCATCTATTTGCCAGGAAGTTAGATTGCTGTTTGCCATGATCTTAGTCTTTTTAACAATGAGCAGCAGGCCAGCTTTTGCACTCTCTTCTTTGACCTTCATCAACAGGTCCTTTAGTTCCTCCTCACTTTCAGCCATCAGAGTAGTATTATCAGCGTGTCTGAGGATGTTGATATTTCTTCCAGCAATATTGATTCCGGCTTCGGATTAATCCAGTCCGACCTTATGCATGATGTATTCTGCATATAAGTTGAATAAATAAGGTGACAATATACAACCTTGTCACACTCTATTTTCTGATCTTGATCCATTCTGTTGTCCCATGTTTGATTCTGAGTCGAGCTTGTAGAATCTTAAGCATTACCTTTCTGGCATATGAAATGAGTTCAATTGTTTGATAATTGGAGCACTCTTTGGCACTGCTTTTTTGGGGGATTGGGATGTAGACTGACCTTTTTCAGTCTATTGGCCATTGTTGAGTTTTAAAAATGTGTTGGCATAAGGCAAGTAACACTTTCACAGCATCATCCTGTAGAATTTTGAATAGTTTAATTGGGATTCCATCACCTCCTGCAGCCATATTATCAGCAAGACTTCCTGTGGCCAATCTCACTTCACTCTCCAAGATTTCTGGCTCCAGCTCATTGGACAAATTATTGAGGTCATCACTGTTGTTAAGATCCTTCCTGTATAGATCTTCAGTGTATTTTGGCCACTCTTCTTTATCTGATCTTCTTCTGTTAAGTAACTATCATTTTTGTCTTTTATCAAGCCCACTTTAGCTTTTCGTATCTGCTTGGTCTGATGATTTTCCCTCTTGTCTTTAATTTACTTTTGAACTATGCAATAAGAAGCTCATGGCCTGAGCCGCAGTCAGCTCCAGGTCTTGTTTTTGCTGATTGTATAGAGCTCTTCCATCTTTGGCTGCAAAGTATATAGTCAATCTGATTTCTATATTGTCCATCTGATGAGGTCTATGTGTAGAGTCATCTCGGAGGCTGTTGGAAGAAGATGTTTGCTACGACCAGAGAATTATCTTGAAAAAATTCTACTAATCTCTGATCTGCTTCATTTTGGACTCCAAGGCCAAATTTGCCAGTTATTCCGGGTGTCTTTTGGGTCCCTACTTTAGCATTCCAATCTCCTATGATGATATTAAGATTTTTTATTGGTGTTATATGCCATGACGTGTTGAATGTCTTCATAGAACTGGACAACTTCAGCCTCTTCAACATCCGTGGTTGGAGCATAGACTTGGATCACTGTGATAAATGGCTTGCCTTGAATTTGAATTGAAATTATTCTGTTATTTATTGGATTGTCACCGAGTACTGCTTTGGCCACTCTTTGATTGACTAGGATGGCTACTCCATTTCTTCTACGGGATTCTTGTCTCATGTGAAATGTCCCATTCCAGTCCATTTAAGTTCACCAATTCCCAGGATATCAATGTTTAACCTTGTCATCTCATTCTTGACCACATCAAGTCTGCCTTTGTTCATATTTCTAACATTCTAGGTTCCTATGCTAAATTGTTCTTTGCAGCAGCTGACTTTTCTTTCCCCTCCAGACACATCTGCAGCTGTGTGTCCTTTCAGCTTTGGCTCAACCACTTCATTAGATCTGGTGTTACTTGTACTTGTCCTCTGCTCTTTCTCAGTAATATGGTAGGCACCTTCTGACCTGAGAGGCTTGTCTTCTGGTGTCTCATCATTATGTCTCTGGTTGGGCCTGTCCATAACATTTTATTAGCAACATTACTGGATTGGGTTGCCAGTTCCTTCTCCAGTGGACCACAATTTGTCTGAACTCTCTGCCAACATCTACCCATCTTGGTTCACCCTACATGCCCCAATAAAATGGATATTTTCTGTCTCTTTATACTGAATAATTGATATTTCACAGGCAAGCAATCCTTTATATTTACTTCTAGGATAGAAGCATCTTGAGCCACCTTATAACAAACTGTATGGTTCCATAACACAAAGAAAGTCAGAGCTTTCAATATTTTATATCATCTCACTGCTTTAAATTATTTCAGATCATGTCTTTGTTTATCTTTGTGATTGTATATCCTCTCCTAAGCATTAATATTATTAATTGCTGTTTTTTTTTTAATACAGACAGGAACATGCACAGAGTAACAAGTCTGGAGAACCAAACTATAGGACATGAATTTTTTCTTGTTGGATTTTCTGACTTTCCAAATGTCCAATTTATATTGTTTTTGCTATTTTTACTTATTTATATGATTACATTGACTGGGAATCTAGTCATTCTAATTCTTATTCAGTATGACCACCATCTTCATACCCCAATGTACTTCTTTCTTGGCCACCTAGCATGTATAGATGCCTTGTCTTCCACTGTCACTGTCCCTCGAATGATTGTTGATTTGCTTTCCAAAATGAAGTCCATTTCCCACATGGCTTGTGTAACTCAAATGTTTTTCTTTCTACTGTTTGCGAGTGCTGAGGTTTTCTTGCTGGCTGCAATGTCTTACGACAGATATGTTGCCATTTGCCAACCACTGCATTACACCTCTATTATGTCTTGGAAGGTTTGTATCCTGATGGCATCAGGTGTATGGGGGCTTGGATTTACCAATGCTTTTATACATACCATTAGTACACTTAGACTGACATTTTGTGGACAAAATATTATTTACGGTTTCTTTTGTGACCTCCATCTGGTATTACAGCTCTCATGCACTGACAGCTTTATAAATTTCCTTAATCTATACCTTTCTTCTGTACCTATGGCATTTCTTGCCCTTGGATTCACTTTTTTTCCATATTTGCACATATTCAGGTTGATCTTGAGGATCCCGACCAAGGAAGGGAAACATAAAGCTTTTTCTACGTGTTCCTCACACCTGACTGTTGTCTTTATCTTTTATGGAACTATTTTATTCACATACCTTCATCCTGCTCCAACTCACCATGATATTGGAGAAAGAATAATATCTGTCATTTACACAACAATTACTCCATCAATAAATCCGTTCATTTACAGTTTAAGAAATATGGAACTGATAACAGCACTAAGAAAACTCATAATGAAGATGCAAAAACATTAGGATGAGATTTGAAGCTAAACATAAGTTCACAGTGATGGATTGTCCAAGATTATATATTAAACTAAATACCATTTAGAGCTAATTGTAGAAAAAATATATTCAAACCTGACAGATTTAGGACCATATTAAATTCCAGCCCCGTAAGTCCAACGTGATGCACGTAATGGCTTGAAATTTGGCTGAGTTACATTGCTATTAAATTAGAAGGGGCTTGGTCGTAGAACCTTGGATTTGCGGCCTTGTAGATGATCAATTAGTGTAGACTGTAGTTACAGGTTTAGAAGGAGCCAATGGAAAAAGAGATTGTTAGTGTTGCGTCACTGAAAAAGGGGAGGGTAAATTTCACAGTCCTACGGACTTCAATTACAGTTTGCGATTGGACCCACATTGCAGATTAATGCAATATTTAAATAAAAATATGATATTCTATTACATGCGAGTTACAGTATATGTCTTAACAAATTGATTGCAGGGATGAATATAACATGGAATATAAACATGAAATAAAGTATTTTTCAGGGGCGATTTGCAGGCTTGACAATGTTGTGCTATTAATTCTAAGACCTAACATCACTTTCACTTTTAATAAATGTACAGTTTTGTGTTTTGATTTGCATTACAAGTGCTACGTATTGGTCTTTTCCCCGCTTGCGGGTACTCTTGGGCACAAGTTGGGCTTTGGGCTCCATTTGCGTGTTACAGGATTGATCACGGGTGACTTTGTTGCGATTTAGTAGCATGATTGGAAACATAGCTTGACAAATCAAAGGATTTATGACCTCAAAGTGCAACGTAGCACAAATGGTAGGCTATTTTGGGCCCTCGTGCATCTTATCCCGCAAGTCCTCCGCAGGCTGCATTACAAGGCTAATTTAATAGCCGTAAAATGTAAAATTGGAGTTACGGGCTATGTTTTTAAATGTAGCCCCAATTTAATGTGGGTATTAGTTATTTAAATGATATATTGTTACTAGTGACTTGCCTGTCAAAAAATGATGGTCAATAAAATATTAAAGCTGGAAATGCTGTTTGTGACACAATGTGATTATCTGAGACTCTTAACCTTTTTTAATCTACAAAGAACAAAAATGTATAATAAACTTTTTTTCTTTTTTAGAAATGAACTGTTGAACCATATAAAACTTTTGAATTGTTATGTATGCAGTAATAATCGGAAAATATATAAAATTTGTATGAATAGGCATTGTGAACCATGACATAAAGGTTTCTAACATGCAGCTTATATTGTAAACAGTGTTGAATTAATTATTTTTAACAATACTAACATCAATAGGTCAACTTTGTAAAAATTAGTATTTTAAACCATTACAGAATGCTTCTTAACATGTAACTTGTATTTGAACTCCTGCTAAAGCACATAGGTATTGAATCCAGAGGAAGGCAAAAAGTAAAAAAAAACATTGAAACTTAGCCAATTGTATCAAATGGGAAAAAATTCATTCCTTCCTGACCCCAGTAACTGACAATCAGATTACTCCCTGGATGAATCCTGTCTATTTAATTATACATTTACATTTGTAACAAATGATTATACTGCTACTGACATAAATCCTTAATAACATTCAAGAAATTAACTTTTCAAACCTTGTAAAATACAATGTCAACAATGCAAACATTAACGTAAGGTAATAACATTTAAAATGTAATTATTTAAAAATATAGTGATCTTGAATAATAAATCCAGAGGAAGGCAAACCAAAAAATAAGTAAAACTTTGTCAATTGTTTCAAAGTGGGCAAAAAAAAAAAATCCCTCCTGACCCCATTAACTAATGAATGGATTACTCCCTGTATCAATACTCTCTATATCATGAAACATTAGAATTTTGCAACAAATGATGATCCTGCTACTAACATTAAACCTTAATTACATAGAATGAAACAACTTTTAAGTCCTTTGAAAATAGATTTTTAACATTACAAACATGAACTTAAAGTATTAAAATGAAAATCGTAAAGGTAAGAAAATAAAAAGGTAACTTTTTTGTGGTGCCGATCCTGAGAAAAGTGACTTCTAAGACATTCCATTTATTTATTTATTTTGTCTGTCAGAGTGGTTCCTTTTAAAAGAGCCGAGCATTTTTTTATTTTTGTCTATGGGATATAACCACTGTTTGCTGTTGTTGTTTTTTGTTCTTTTTTTAAATTGCTGTAGTTGATGAAAATGGCACATAGATTTTCCAAACTGAAATAGTGGTACTCTAAAAAGAGACCGCCAGACATCAAAGTTTGTCCGCGGGGTATAACCACTGTTCTCTATGTTTTTTTTTTCATTTTATACAGTTTCCTTAGCAAAATAGTGGTCCTCTAAAAAGAGCCAGAGTGACATAAAATTGCGTCTATTAGTTGTGAATTTGACGTAGATATAAGAGCACTGTTGCTTATTGAATTGGGTTATTTGTGGCATAGTTGCAAATTTGTTTTTGTTTGTAATTGAACTTACAGTACTTCATAGTAGACAATGTTTTTGTAAAAATGTGTCCATCATCTAATAAATTACCCTGACTTTGGTTGTTTTCAATATAAACTTTTATTTCCTCTGGATTCTGGATTCTTGCATCGGGAAAATGCAACATACAGTTGGCCATGGGAAAATACTGGTTCTTCTAAAAAGATTCCAACAAATTTAAAAGTTTATCCTTGTGATTTATGAATGGCCATGGCAAATGCCATGATGATGGGAAATTGTCTTCTCTGAAGTACAAAAGGCAAGGAACTGTCACTTGGTGCCAAATCTATTCTTGGTAATTCTCTTATTGAGAATTTCTGTATTTATGAAATTAACTTTTAGTTCTTGGACAATTAACCTGGTCCCATTACATAGTCCCTTTTTTGGGTTCATATTTCGCAGTAACATGACAATTGCACCTTGTTTAGCTGCAAAATATGTGGTGGCATTCCAAATGGAGTTAATGAGTTAATAAATTCAGTTGAAAAGTTTGTCTGAGTTTCTTTGTCATCACCAAGCACACAAGCTGCACTGTGATAATTTTTTTGTGGTGCATCTATTAATTTTAATATTTCATTATTCAGAAGCAATGAATCTTTATTTTTGGACGTTAATATTACTTTTGTTGCAAGCTCTGCATAATCGTTGTTACTTATTGTATTTCGGAATATAGCCGATATAATGTAATGGTTGCAAATCATATGAGATGAAATTTCCACTGTATCATCAGGTAAATTCTGAATTTGTTCTGTTTTTCCTTCTCCAATTTTGATGATCCACTCATTGAATTAATTTTGTCCTTGTGATCTCATATTTTGTTCTAATTTGAGGTGAGTAAAGAGTTTCCATGGTGTACTTGGCTTAATACATGTTTCTACAATGTCTGTTTAATGGAGTTTATAGAAATGCAAGCTTCCACATTAATGTGCGCATTATACTTCATGAGCAAATGTGGATTGTATGGCACCACATATCTGTTGGCTATCCATTATATAGAAGAGAAGGCCAAAACGCCATTTTTTGTGCAAAAAAAGTGGATAACAGATATGTGGTGCCATACAATCCACATTTGCTCATGAAGTATAATAAGTATAATCACAATTGGCATAAGTTTTGTCTCTATAATCTTTTGGAAATTCTTTAGTGCAATTTTTATTTTCCATACATGGTGATTGTGGATTAATATCTCCACATGGTGCATGAATCATGCGATTAGTTACAATTTCATAAAGTCTACCATGTATTTCTGGATCTGGTAGTTTAGCAATGATGACTGAATCCACTTTATTACCAGTATCCATTATATATTTTTCTTGAAGAATTATTAGCATATGCGCATGTGGAAGGCCTCTTTTTTGAAATTCTATGGTATAAACATAAGCCAGACATTTGCCAAATAACTGAGTTATGGTTATGTCACATATTAATTTAGTTAATTTGATTTGAAGACTCTTGCCACCAAATCTGGTCTAACGGAAGCATTTTGTCCAATTAACATATGCTGTACAATATCTGGCCATTGTGGATTACATGTAAATGTAATAAATAAATCTGGTTTTCCACATTTAGTTACAATAGCCATAGCATCATTGTATCTTGCGAGGAGATACTTGGAAAGAAGAAGGTAAAATGATGGCTTTGCCAGCTGCAAGCTCTCTGTTTGTAGCTGCCTCAGCGACATAATCCATCAGTCCAGAATACTGTTCTACATGTAGTTCATCTTGTTTATATTTGATGAAATTTTAATTATTTGCCTCAACTTGCAAATATGAATCAATGATCCATTGTTGTGTCAGTTTTCCACCACATAAAATTGGATTAAATCCATCTCTAATGGCAGTTTTAGCGACTTTAAGTTCAAGCATGGAAATGCTATTTCTAACACGTACTTTTGAATTTGGGTAACTCTCAAGTGTTAATTTAGATTGCCATCCGGCTTCTCCATTTGGAATAAAAAAATGGATATGTCATTGGATCTAAATTTATACTTAAGATACTTATGTTGATAAAAAGTTGCTCCTTATTTCTGGGATATATTCTAATATCCCTCTGAAATGGTGGTTCTTCCTCATCATTTTGAAAGACTATTGCAACCTCATTTGATGTTGGTAAGTTGTAACATCGTTTATCAGTATGGCGATCTCTTTTAAGAACCATATTGACTTTTGGGATTGGTAACTGATGTACTTCTGCCTGAATTATTTTTTCTTGTTCTATTTCTGACAATTTTTTATAGGCTTTAGTGTACAGGTTTTGGGCCATAATTTTATAAACACAATGGGTAAGCATTTTTTATTTTCTGGATGCTGAATACGTTGTTCAACAGCTTCCATAGTATCTAGGACATGTAGTTGAGCAAATTTTCTTTGCTGTCCTTCCTCTGGATGTTAATTAGAAGTACAATGGTACATTTGTCCTTGTACTTTAAAACAGTAAGGACCATGTCCTGGCACATTAGCAGCTAATGTTGCACCCATAGGATAAGGCACAAATGTAGGATCTTATGTTTGTTTTGAAATTTTGGTATTTAGGGAAAGAAGGCTCTGTCATAATACTTTTTAAATATGTTGGGAATTGTTGTCTTTGTGGAAGTCTTACCTTGCCTTTTTGACAGCAACTAATGAACTGGCCATCTCTGGGTCTTTCCTGTTGGAAATGATAAGCCCCACAAAACTGACAGACAATATTCATATTACCACTATTATGAGCCTCTACTGCTAAAGATTTAAGTAAAGGGAAATTGTGAGAAGATATATCAATGTGTCTAAATCCTCATTAGAATTCTTATCTGATTGTTCATCCACATTTTCTAACTGCTTTTGTTTTTTAGTAGCCTTCTTGGGCTTGCATGTTAGTTTGTCAGCCGCTAGTCTTTTGCTAGCGAATCTCTCCTGTTCTTTTTGTTGTTGAATTTACTTCTGCCCTGGCGTCTGATGATCTGCCCATGTTTTTTGACGTTCTCTAGTTTGACGTCTTTTCTTTTGCTGTTTCTTGTCAGTATCTGCCACATTAGTCTGTAAATAAAAGTAGTCCATTAGTACTTTTGCTCTTTTGTTTATTTATTTATTTTAACTAAATGTTTTTGTTTTTTTTCTCATATCCAGTCTTGTGTGCACCACTAAGCACATTTTGAGGTTAACTTTCTGAGGTTAGACTTATCAGATTAGTTAGGTTACAGTCTATGTTGTGAAAGGCTTTCAGCAAATCTGACAGTTCCTTCTATTTTGTATATGTTAACAGCATTTCTTGTGTTTTTTTGTTTTGTTTGTGGCAGTGTTGTTATTATGTCTTTAGTTGTGTTTTTTGTGTGCTACTGTTGTCATTAGGTGTTTCACGTATGGAGTTTGGATTAGAGGGTTTTGCAGCAGAAATATTATATATCCTTCCATTTTGTATATATTAAGAGCATTGTGGTTTTCTGTTTAGTGTGTACCACAGGGAGAGGCTGTTATACTATATGCGAGTATAGAGAGAGTGAGCTTGTTCAGAATGGCCCAAATTATGCTTACACCACCAAAATAGTTGTGGTGTTATACTCTAACAAGAGGTAATGCAATATCTGGACATTTAAGAGCCATATTGTTTGAATGGTTGATTTATACCTATATCATTCAAATAATAGGGGCATTGTACCCTAATAAGAGGCAATGAAGTACCTGGTGATCTAAGAGCCAAACTGAGGATTTTTTGTATGCAAAGAAATCTGTTGTTTAGAAGCATACTACCAAGCTACCTATATCTTCCTAATGTTGTTATACTAGGTTTCACAACCGTTACTGGGGAGAGATATATAGTTATAGCACAAGGTAATTTAGGAAGGTTTGGCCCACTATTCTAATGATTTACACCTTTTGTTGCATAGTACTACAAGCCTATACATAGACACTCTCTGTGTCTCATTTATAATACTGCTCAAACCCCACTTAATGAGTGACAGTTGTCCAGTGGTCATTAGGTTTGCAGTTTTTCTGTTCAAAGGTATTTGTACAGTTTTTATTCTTTCCATTTTAAAGTTTTATTGTCGGTTTTTCCAACCAATAAAGTTTACATTTTACTATTGCCCACTTTTTTTGTTATATATATTTAGAGTGTTATGCACTAATGGGCTTTATTCCCTAAAGATTTTTTCTGCTTGTTGAATAGGTGGTTCAATCCACATTTAGGGTTACTAACTAACAAGTCTACACTTTAACCCTTATATCCAAATTTCCAAGTAATAACATGGCAGGATCTAACATCACCAATCTGGATTTTACACAATTACAAATAGAGGCAGAGGCTACTTTTCTGCCCTCTACACAACCCAGAATAGAAAATAAAGATGTTAATTCAGCATTTTATGAACTTCAAAAAAATATGAGAAAACAAATTAAATCCATTTGGGAAATATCCAGTTTACAAAATAACATAAAAAATAAATTGATCCCTAGAGGCCTTAGAACTAACATCACACAAGCCTTAAATATACATGATGAAATTTTCATGTCCAAGTGGAAGGATATCCTTTTTAAATGTTCTATGGAACTTATGTCATTAATTATTGAAACCCACCAAAGTAATCTTGAAGACATCAAAAAAACTGTGGTACTTAACCAAGTGGAAGTTGACAAATTTAGAGATATCTCTAACTTTGAGAATTTATGCACTAAATTGAACTAAAATATAGAAAAGTTCAAAAAGGACATTAAAGATAGAAAACATAGGAAATTCCTAAGAGATCAAAATGATTTCAAAATAGGAAGAATATACAAAAGATTACCATCTAATCCTCAATATCTAACAGGATCTGAGTTAAGTTCGTCTGATTATGACACCTCAGATATAGAAGATCATACTACCAGAAAGAATGTTAGGGGTGCAAGAACCTATCCAAAAAGAGGAATGTATAAAGATAGGAATCCCAACTGGAAGCGAGAACAATATGAACTACGCTCCAGAAGAAACCAATATGATTCTGATAGACAGACAGGATTACATCCTATGTATGATAATGAAACTCCCTCATATCCTTTTTTAGGGAGAGGACGATCTCAAACAAGGAGATCAATACAGATCAATACCAATCAGTTCCTTTAGATACTGACAAGTCAGAGGATACTCTGAGAATTATAAACCTATCCCACTTTGTTTTACATAAAGACCATATCACAGTTTTAAGTAAAGGCCTTACATTTGTACCAACATCTAAGGCAAATATCTTTACTCACATCAAAGATTTAAATCTTTTCTCTAGGAAACTAGCTCTTCACAAATTTTATAAGAGGAAACGAGATAGAGAAATTATGAGCCTGGGAGTCCCACAAGATGACATAGAAATAGTACAAGGCCTTATAGAACTTTTGGAGGAAAATTGCACTCCAATCATAGAACCAAAGAAATGGAAGATTAAAAGCACTTTTACTCCTCAACTTAAAGACTATGCAAATATTTGGGTTTTCCTACAGCAAGTCTCTAAGGACATAGAGGAAATTGACTACAGGAGTTACAAAAAAGAATATAACCTCACTAAGCCGGAATATCAAGCTCTTATAGAACTTAGGGATGATGTGTCTCTACACATCAAGCCAGCAGACAAGGGAGGCAATATAGTCCTCATGGATAATGATGACTATAAGGAGATGTGTATGAGAATTTTAAAGGATAAAACTACTTACAACATCATTACAAAAGATCCGACTCCTGAATTTAAATTGAGACTTAAAAACATCCTAGTAGATGTAAAAAATAAGGGAATAATTGATGAGCAGACTTTTCAATTTCTATTTCCCAAATTCCCTATGGTCTCAGTGTTCTATTCTCTCCCTAAAGTTCACAAGAAAACCTATCCCATCCCAGGTAGACCTATAGTCTCCGGGACTAATAATCTTTCCCACAACTGCAGTATATTTGTGGATTATCATCTTAGGGAATTTGTGATGGGCTTACCATCCTATGTCAGGGACACTCCTGATAGTCTCAGGCAATTAGAAGATCTATCTGTACCTCCTGAATCATGGCTGGTGTGTATTGACGTTGACGCCTTATACAGCAGTATTCCACATAACTTTGGAATCAATGCAGTAAAATACTTTTTACAGATAGAAGGGTCTCCTTTTGATGAACTAAACATGTTGCTAATAGCACTATTGGAATATGTTTTAAAACACAACTTCTTCCTATTCAACCAAAAATGGTACCACCAACAACAGGGAACAGCTATGGGTACACCATGTGACCCCAGCTATGCGAACTTGTTTCTGGGGTGGTGGGAAGACAAATACATATATGATGACAACGCACATCCCTTTGGAGCAAATATACTTGTCTGGAGGAGATTTATAGATGATATTATCCTGGTCTGGATTGGTAACAGACAGGAATTGAGTTCATTTATACAATTTCTGAACACTAATGAATTAGGCCTCAAATTTACCTTTGAGACCAGTCAGAGTGAGATCTCTTTTTTGGATCTAATAATTAAAAAGGATGAAAGAGGGAAAATATGTACATCTACATTTAGAAAAGAAACAGCATCTAATACTCTGCTGAAATGGGAGAGCCAACACTTTGAGCCACTTAAGAGAGGAATTCCTAAGGGACAATACCTCAGGATCCGGAGGAATTGCAGTTCAGAGGAAGAATTTAAAATTGAAGCAAACAAACTTAGGGAACGTTTTAAAGCAAGAGGTTACCCTAATAGAAGCCTTAAGTTGGCTTATAAACATGCTATGAACTGCAATAGAACCGATCTGCTAAATGTAAATAGAAAAGCTCAAGGTAAAATGGATACCCCCACTAACAGGACTATATCTAATGAATCTAAGATTACTAGATGTATAATGACATTTGGTCATGACTCTGAAATAATCAGAAACATCCTTTCTAAACACTGGCATCTCCTCACAAGTGATAAAGATCTTAAAGACACCCTCACTTCCAAAGCAAGTATCACTTATAGAAGAGGAAAGAACATTAAGGATATGCTTGTACATAGTGTATATACAGACAAGACATCTGAACCTAAAACTTGGCTCCAACCACTGAAGGGAATGTATAAGTGTGGGAACTGTAAATTTTGCAAATTTGTGAGACCATGCAAACATTATATACATCCGACAAATGGTGCTATTTTTGATATTGATAATTTTTTCAACTGTAAGTCATCAGGAGTTATATATATAGCTACTTGTTTATGTAATAAGATCAATGTAGGGAAAACCTGCAGGGAATTCCGTCGAAGATTGGGGGAACATATATATTCTATTAAAAATGAATATGACACTCCCATAGCAAGACATGTGAAATACTGTCACAACAACAATCCGGAAGTACTAACATTTTGTATTATTGATTCTGTGAAAACTGGACCTAGAAGGGGTGACTTTCAAAATAAATTACTACAGCGTGAATCACAATGGATTTATAAATTAAGAGCACAGGTACCTGATGGCCTGAATGAAGGCTTTTCCTATACAGCCTTCATATAGTCTTGTGTAATTTTATCTTACATAAGTTGTCTATACAGGCCTTTTTCTGGGCCCTAGATTTGGACCCTCTAATTATATGAGAAATACCACCAAGTAATTCCTGAATCAGGATCATGATATATGCACTTTAATTTTACTTCATATATGTCTCATCTTTGCATAAAATATTTTTTGCTTTATTTATAATATTTTTCAGGTAGATGTGGCACACTCATGTGTCACATCTTACCTGAAATAGAATTATTCTTTTCACTTTTGGTCTCACGTGACCATCATTTTTATTTTAGTGGTCAACACCACTCACCCTCACATTCCTAGTTATATTATATATGGCCATACTAGATTTTTCTTGCCATTTATTCATCCATGCACTTAGTCACTTTTCACTATGGTCTCAATATGTCAATTTTGACCTAATTATGGTTTACATACAGGGTCTTTATACCCTGGCTATTTTATGCCCTTATACAGGGGCTTTAATTCATCTAGTTATTTTCATGCACAATATGCACTTTTTCTCTTTGCACATCATGATACTTATATATATTCTCTTTTCAGTATCCTGTATCCAGATACACACCTATTCATTAAGGTTCCCCCTTCCCACTGATGTTGCTCCATCCACTATGCTAATAATATATATGACCCATTTCTTTCTTTTTTCAGTCCTTTCCTGCCATACATACTTTCACTCATAGGGTTAATTTAGGTGTAGCAATCAGGTAGTCCAGGTTACCATGGCTACCACATGCTTTAAATAGCTTCCTGCCCCTACACACGCCTTAATCCTTTGAAAAAGACGTTAAACACGTAGAAACATGTTAGGATGTAGGCTAGCGTAACGTGAGGTTATTACGAACGGCGCAACTAGGCAGCGCAAATCTCCCCAGCACAGGGAGACGCTGTTCTACTATATGCGAGTATACAGAGAGTGAGCTTGTTCAGAATGGCCCAAATTATGCTTACACCACCAAAATAGGTGTGGTGTGATACTCTAACAAGAGGTAATGCAATAACTGGACATTTAAGAAGCCATATCGTTTGAATGGTTGATTTATACCTATATCATTCAAATAATAGGGGCATTGTACCCTAATAAGAGGCAATGAAGTACCTGGTGATCTAAGAGCCAAACTGAGGATTTTTTGTATGCAAAGAAATCTGTTGTTTAGAAGCATACTACCAAGCTACCTATATCTTCCTTATGTTGTTATACTAGGTTTCACAACCGTTACTGGGGATAGATATATAGTTATGGCACAAGGTAATTTAGGAAGGTTTGGCCCACTATTCTAATGATTTACACCTTTTGTTGCATAGTACTACAAGCTTATACATAGACACTCTCTGTGTCTCATTTATAATACTGCTCAAACCCCACTTAATGAGTGACAGTGGTCCAGTGGTCATTAGGTTTGCAGTTTTTCTGTTCAAAGGTATTTGTACAGTTTTTATTCTTTCCCTTTTTAAAGTTTTAATCGTCGGTTTTTCCAACCAATAAAGTTTACATTTTACTATTGCCCACTTTGTTTGTTATATATATTTAGAGTGTTATGCACTAATGGGCTTTATTCCCTAAAGATTTTTTCTGCCCATATAAAATGACAAGAAATATGTTGGTTCTACACGCTCTGTAATGGGTGTTAAGCTGCTGTCCATTGAAGTCGGATGCATTGAGTTTTATTCTCCAGATGGGTCTCAAAAAGGCCAAAGAAAAACCAATTGAGATTACTGTAAGCGTGAGAGGTAGGAAACATCTGAATGTGATAAAAACCATGCCATAGAGGAAACCAACACTAAACTGGATCACTTCATCATCCTCTCCAATGTGATTGTTAGTCAAATGTCAATTTATGTTCTGCTGGATTCCAATCTCAAAAAATGGAGGGGGCACTAATGCCCAAGGATCCCAGGGCTGTGACCATCAGCAGTTTCGGTACCATGACAGAGAGTCCCATCTCCAGACTTGTGATGAGTTTGTGCTTGGATCTATCTATAGTCACACAGTAGAAAGCTCGAAAGTGAGCCAAGAACTAAAACAGAGAAGAACTATAACTGCTCTGAATACTTTGGAGAACATTGTGACCGGTGAAAGCACAGAAACAAGTCCTTCTATAGTAAGCATACTCTATATGATCACGTTGGTTAGTCCCATAGACAATTGGGTTTGTTTGCTGGGACTTAGTGTGAAACACTCATTCTGGTCCTCGCAGCTAATACGAAACAGTTGAATAAAACTCGGACAATGGTTTCAAGTGAACCAAGGGCTAAAGCAGAGAAGAGAGAGGGCATGTTCTGCCTTTCCTTGCTTCTACTGTATGTTTTGATGGTAAATTAAAATAACGGCACCAGTAAACCAGTAAATAATGCAAATTTAAATTTTCTTTGCTGAGAGTTTTGCCGCTGATGTCAATGTCTTATTATAACCAGAGCAGCAAGTCATCTGTGAAGCTCCCATAAACTGAATTCACAATGTTTTTCGACTGACAAGGACATTTATGGAAAGATACACAATGGAGGCTTCAAATATGGTGTACTGGACATCATAGAAAAAATAACAAGTACTTTATCAGTTGAATGTTATTTAAAAATGTAATTTTCATACAATAAACTAACATTGAAGTTTGCCACTTTTAAGTGTCTGTCAGCCTTTCTGGATCACTCCAATATGTTGTTAATGGGAGATCACTAGCATTAATTACAGATAAGCCCCTAAGGCATTGTAACCAATTTCCTGAACAGGCACAAACACAACAAAAGCAGCACCTCAGTGGTTAATTAGTAACTAATCTCAATGATCTCTCATTAACAAATATTACAATCTCTTTTTGCCTTCTGTCATGGCCCTATTTCAAAACTATTAAAAATGTATTAATTAGGCACCCCGTTTAGAGAAGCTCTCCATCACCTGTATTTCTCCACTCCAATCCACATTGAACGCTTCTGCTAGACTCATCTTCCTCACTCGGCGCTCAGTGTCCGCAGCACTTCTTTGTCACGCACTCCGCTGGCTTCCTGTAGCCACCAGAATAACATTCTAAATCATGATCCTAACATATAAAGCCCTCAACAATAATGCAACGTCCTATATCTCTGCCTATTGTCTCAAAATACTCCCCCACCACCCTCTTTGCTCTGCTGGTGACCTTCTTCTTCCCCCCTCTCTCATCTTCTCCTCTCATTTCCTCCTTCAGGACTTTTCTCATTCTGCCCCTGCTCTATGGAACTCCTTGCCTCGCTCCACTAGTCTCCTCCTGCCTCAATCTTTTAAAACCTCAATAAAAATGCATCTGTTTAAAGAAGTTTATCATCTTTAGCCTCTATATGCAGAATACATCTATCACTTTCCTATGCCACACAAATACCCTTTAGACTGTAAGTTTGTGAGTTTTCAATCGTTAGGTACTTTAGCGAAAGCTCTGTGTGTGTTTGATTGAAATCTCAATAACTGGACCCACCATTCTTTTAATTTACATTCAGATTGTTTTTGACTTGTACTTAACCTCTGTATAGCGATACGGAACATGTTGGTGTGTTACAAATAAAGGATAATAATAATCACATATAATAGATTCCGTAGTGTGTAACGCTCCAGTGGGAGCACATGCGCATAACATGAACTATTGTATGGATTCCGTACACACAGCACTGCGCAAAGCGCAGCGTCAGCACCACATGCGCACATCGCAACAATAGTAGTGCATGCGCAAGCCGCTGCGCCAGCCACGCATTCACACAGCGCTGCACCAGCCGTGCATGCACAAACTGTGGTGCACAGCATGGCCCAAGGGACAGAGGGGGGAAAGGGACTGAGAGGGGGGAAAGGGAATAAGGGGGGAAAAGCGAAAGAGACACAGAGCAGCTGGCAGAGACACAGGGGAGGGGGGAAGAGATACAAGGCAGGGGGGAAGAGACACAGGGCAGCGGGAGAGACACAGGGGAGGGTGGAGAGACACAGGGGAGGTGAGGGAAGAGACATGGGGAAGAGACGTAGGGTAGACACATGGGAGAGGGGGGATGAGACATGGGGAAAAGAGACATAGGGAAAAAGAAACAGGGGAAGGGGGAAGAGATACAGGGGAGATAGTAGGGGATGAGACACAGGGGAGGGAGAGGGAGGAAGAGACACAGCGGAGGGAGTGGGGGGAAAGGGACTGAGAGGGGGGAAAGGGACAGAGTGGGGGAAGGGACTGGGAGGGGGAAAGGGACAGACGGGGGAAAGGGACTGGGAGGGGGAAAGGGACAGAAGGGGGAAAGTGGAAGAGACACAGGGCAGTTGGGAGAGACACAGCGGAGTGGGGAAGAGATACAGGGCAGGGGGAAGAGACTCAAGGCAGGGTGGAGAGACACAGGGGAGGGGAGGGAAGAGACATGGGGAAGAGACATAGGGGAGACACACGGGAGAGGGGGAAGAGACATGGGGAAAGAGAAATGGGGAAGAGACACAGGGGAGAGGTGAAGAGATACAGGGGAGAGAGTAGGGGAGGAGACACAGGGGAGGGAGAGGGAGGAACAGACACAGGGGAAGGAGAGGGGGGAAAGACACACAGGGGAGGGAGAGTGGGGGTGAGTAGGGGAGAGACATAGGGGAGGGAGTGGGGAGGAGAGACACAGGGAGGGAGGGAGACACAGGAGAGAGGAAGGAAAGATATGTGGAAAGGGGGAAAGAGGCACAGGGGAGGGAGAAGGGGGAAAGAGACAAAGCGGTGAGAGAGGGGGGAAGAGACACAGGCGAGAGAGAGGGGGAGGAGACACAGGGGAGAGAAGAGAAACAGGGGAGGGAAGATAGAGAAGAGACTCAGGGGAAGATGGGAAGACACACATTGAAAATTACTAGTAATAGTAATAATAATCATAATAATAATAACAATAATAATAACAATAATAAGACCCAGGGTAAGGGGACATTACAGAGAAAGTATGTATAGAGTATGAGCTGAATACACCAGGTCAGACAGATAAAGGGAGACAAGTAGAATCACATATATAGTTGTGAGTATACGAGCCGCTGCTAAAGCTTGCGGGCTCGCAAGAACTGCGTCCCTCGCAAAGCGAGGGATGCAGTTTGCTCTGCAAGTGCGGACCCTCACGAAGCGAGGGGCCGCATTTTCAGAAGGTGGAGGCTCCAACGTCGGCTGTGTTTGTCCTCAAATGCGGACCCTTGCGAAGCGAGGGGCCGTATTTGCGGAGGTGTAGGCTCAAAGGCGACTCACACGCGGTTAAAAACACACACACGCACAACTTAGAAAAAAAAACGACCTCGGAACCAACCTTTACGTAACAAACACCCACAAAAAATGGCGGAACCGCAATCACCTAAAAACAGTCAAAACACACCAAATACTCACAAAATATACATAAAATGCTTACCCATAGCAAGGGGGGGCACCCAGGACCTCTCAAAGTGAAGTTACACCTCCATTTAAGTCCAAATTACTGAGTTCAGTCACACGAAAATCCCCTCAGCAAGAGAAAAAATGGCCGCCAAAAAAAAAATGAAAACGAGGCTCAAAGACCCAGGACCGCCCAGCCACCTACAACTTACCCAAGAAGGGATCCGAGATAAGCTCGGAAACCCACATTAACTCCACAGTATCCGAGATAAGCTCGGAGACCTGCAATAACCCCACATTAACCATCGCAGAGCGGGTCCCAATCGCACACGATCGGGGAACCCCGCTGCAATGAAAATTCAAAATTCATGCGTTACGAGTCCTTAAAGGGCCGTTATAAAAAATAAAAAAAAAACACTATCACCCTGTCACTCATGGGGGTCAATATAGTCCCCCATAAGTCCTTCAGTAACCCTGTCACTCATGGGGGTCAGTATAGACCACCATAAGCCCTTCATTAACCCTGTCACTCATGGGGGACAATACAGAGCCCCATAAGCCCTTCATTAACCTAGTCACTCATGGGGGTCAATACAGACCCCCATAAGCACTTAATTAACCCCCTCACTCATGGGGGTCAATACAGACCACCATATACCCCTAATTAACCCTGTCACTCATGGGGGTCAATTTTTACCCCCATAAGCCCTTTATTAACCCTGTCACTTATGGGGGACAATACAGAGCCCCATAAGCCCTTCATTAACCAAGTCACTCATGGAGGTCAATACAGACCACCATATACCCCTAATTAACCCTGTCACTCATGGGGGTCAATTTTTACCCCCATAAGCCCTTCATTAACCCAGTCACTCATGGGGGTCAATACAGACCCCCATAAGCACTTCATTAATCCCCTCACTCAGGGGGGTGAATATAGACCCCCATAAGCCCTTCATTAACCCTGTCACTCATGGGGGTCAATACAGATCCCATAAGCCCTTCATTAACCCTGTCACTCATGGGGGACAATCCAGACCCCCATAAGCCCTTCATTAACCCTGTAGCTCATGGGGGTCAATATAGACCCCCATAAGCCCTTCATTAACCCTGTCACTCATGGGGGGACAATACAGACCCCCATAAGCACTTCATTAACCCTGTCACTCATGGGGGTCAATATAGACCCCCATAAGCCCTTCATTAACCCAGTCACTCATGGGGGTCAATACAGACCCCCATAAGCACTTAATTAACCCTGTCACTCATGGGGGTCAATACAGACCCCCATAAACCCCTAATTAACCCTGTCACTCATGGGGGTCAGTATAGACCACCATAAGCCCTTCATTAACCCTGTCACTCATGGGGGAAAATACAGACCCCCATAAGCACTGAATTATCCACCTCACTCATGGGGGTCAATACAGACCCCCATAAACCACTAATTAACCCTGTCGCTCATGGGGGTCAATATAGACCACAAAAAGCCCATTTATTAACCCTGTCAATAGAGACCCCCATAAACACTTACTTAACCCCCTCAGTCATGGAGATCAATATAGACCCCCATAAGCCCTTCATTAACCCTGTCACTCATGGGGGTCAATACAGACCCCCATAAACGCCTAATTAACCCTGTAACTCATGGGGGTCAATATAGACCCCCATAAGCACTTCATTAACCCTGTCACTGATGGGTGTCAATATAGACCCCCATAAGCCCTTCATTAACCCTGTCACTCATGGGGGTCAATGCAGTCCCCTATAAGCACTTAATTAACACAGTCACTCATGGGGGTCAATATAGACCCCTATAAGCCATTAATTAATCCTGTCACTCATGGGGGTCAATACTGACCCCTATAAGTCCTTCATTAACCCTATCACTCATGGGGGTCAATACAGACCCACACAAGCACTTCATTAACTGTGTCACTCATGGGGGTCAATACAGACCCCCATAAGCACTTCATTAAACCCCTCACTTAGGCGGGTCAATATAGACCCCCATAAGCCCTTCATTAACCCTGTCACTCATGGGGGTCAATACAGACCCCCATAAGCCTTCATTAACTCTGTCACTCATGGGGGTCAGTATAGACCCCCATAAGCCATTCATTAACCCTGTCACTCATGGAGGTCAATACAGACCACCACATACCCCTAATTAACCCTGTCACTCATGGGGATCAATACTTACCCCCATAAGCCCTTCATTAACCCAGTCACTCATGGGGGTCAATACAGACCCCTATAAGCACTTCATTAATCACCTCTCTCAGGGGGGTCAATATAGACCCCCATGATCCCTTCATTAACCCTGTCACTCATGGGGTTCAATACAGACCCCCATAAGCCCTTCATTAACCCTGTCACTCATGGGGGACAATACAGACCCCACAAGCGCTTCATTAACCCTGTCAACCATGGGGGTCAATACAGACCCCCATAAGCACTGAAATATCCCCCTCACTCAAGGGGTCAATACAGACCCCCATAAACCCCTAATTAACCCTGTCACTCATGGGGGTCAAAATAGACCACCATAAGCCCTTCATTAACCCTGTCAATAGAGACCCCCATAAGCACTTACTTAACACCCTCAGTCATGGGGGTCAATATAGACCCCCATAAGCCCTTCATTAACCCTGTCACTTATGGGGGTCAATACAGACCCCCATAAGACCTTCATTAACCCTGTCACTCATGGGGGTCAATACTGACCCCCATAAGCCCTTCATTAACCCTGTCACTCATGGGGGTCAATACAGACCCCCATAAGCACTTCATTAATCCCCTTACTCAAGGGGGTCAATATAGACCCCCACAAGCCCTTCATTAACCCTGTCAATCATGGGTGTCAATTTAGCCCCCCATAAGTCCTTAGTTAACCCCCTCACTCATGGGGGTCAAGAGAGACCCCCATAAACTACTAATTAACCCTGTCACTCATGGGGGTCAATATACACCCCCATAAACCCTTCATTAACCCTGTCACTCATGGGGTCAATACAGACCCCCATAAGCACTTAATTAACCCAGTCACTAAGGAGGGTCAATACAGCCCCCCATAAGCCCTTAATTAACCCCCTCACTCGTGGGGGTCAATACAGACCCCATAAACCCTCAATGAACACCGTCACTCAGGAGGGTCACCACATAAGTGCCATGACGGTCCTCAAGGACTTTCATGACACTAAGTATAAACACTACACTGCACTATACCCCCCTAATAAAACATTAAATATCAACTAAACAGCCTCTACACTAAACTATTAACACCTACACTACCTACCTACCTACCCCCTAATAACCCCCACCACTCTAATTACAGAAAATAAAAAATCCTAGTCACAAAAATAAAAAATCTACATTACAGAAAATAAAAAAACCTGTCACAAAAATAAAAAAAAGGAACATTACAGAAACTAAAAAAAAACATTACAACCCCCCCTACTACAGAAAAAAAAACACACCTAAAAAGGAAATACATATAATACATACAACATAATATAATACAATACAATATAATACAATTAAATACAATGCAATTAAATACAATGCAATTAAATACACCCCTATCTAATATACAATACATTCTATCTATCACATATATAGTTGTGAGCGTACGGGCCGTTGCTCACAATTGCTGGGAAGGTGCTCCATGCCAGCAACTGAGGCCCTCGCAAAGCGAGGGCCTCGGTTGCTGGCATGGAGCGCGAGCCGCGGCCCTCGCGTAGCGAGGGCTGCTGGCGAGGGCCTCAGTTGATGTGCGGGCCGCTCATTGCAGCTGGGGTCCCTCCTGTCTTTCTCTCTCTGTCCCCATGCTGTGTCTCTCTCACACCTGATGATCACACTGTGTCCCCACACACAGCACAGTGACCGCTGCCACCATGGGCTGAGGATCGGGATGTGAGTGAGGAGGACCCGGAGCTGGCCTCCCGTGAGCCACCGGGACAGGCCCTCCAGCAGGAGGAGAGCAGCTTCCCGGAGGAGGTCTGATGGGACAAAGAGCAGCCTGGAGCCCCCTGGGACCCGCAGGAGCCAGGTGTTACCCCCCTGACCTCTTAATGTGCCCCGCAGCCAGCAACTGCGGCCCTCAGTTTCCCTCTCTGCCCCCGGGGACCCGCAGTAGCCAGGTGTCACCCCCCTCACCTCTGAGTGTGCCCCGCAGCCAGCAACTGTGGCATTCAGGCTCCCTCTCTGTCCCGCCCTGTTTCCCTCTGTCCCCTCCCCAGTCTCCCTCTGCCCCTCCCCTGTCTACCTCTGTCCCTCCCCTGTCCCTCTCTTTGCTGCCCCCCGTGGCAGCTCTCCCAGCCTTCCAGTGATGATCCCACTGTGTCCCCACACACAGCACAGTGACTGGTGCTGCCATGGGCTGTGAGGATCGGGATGTGAGGGAGGGGGACCCAGAGCTGCCCTCCCGTGAGCCACCAGGCCCTCCAGCAGGAGGAGAGCAGCTTCCTGGAGGAGGTCTGGTGGGAAAAAGAGCAGCCTGGAGCCCCCTGGGACCCGCAGGAGCCAGGTGTCATCCCCCTCACCTCTGAGTGTGCCCCGCAGCCAGCAACTGCGGCATTCAGGCTACCTCTCTGTCCCACCCTGTTTCCCTCTGTCCCCTCCCCAGTCTCCCTCTGCCCCTCCCCTGTCTCCCTCTGTCCCTCCCCTGTCCCTCTCTTTGCTGCCCCCCGTGGCAGCTCTCCCAGCCTTCCAGTGATGATCCCACTGTGTCCCCACACACAGAACAGTGACCGGTGCTGCCATGGGCTGTGAGGATCGGGATGTGAGGGAGGAGGACCCAGAGCTGCCCTCCCGTGAGCCGTCAGGCCCTCCAGCAGGAGGAGAGCAGCTTCCTGGAGGAGGTCTGGTGGGAAAAAGAGCAGCCTGGAGCCCCCTGGGACCCGCAGGAGCCAGGTGTCACCCCCCTCACCTCTTAATGTGCCCCGCAGCCAGCAACTGCGGCCCTCAGTCTCCCTCTCTGCCCCCGGGGACCCGCAGGAGCCAGGTGTCACCCCCCTCACCTCTGAGTGTGCCCCGCAGCCAGCAACTGCGGCATTCAGGCTCCCTCTCTGTCCCGCCCTGTTTCCCTCTGTCCCCTCCCCAGTCTCCCTCTGCCCCTCCCCTGTCTACCTCTGTCCCTCCCCTGTCCCTCTCTTTGCTGCCCCCCGTGGCAGCTCTCCCAGCCTTCCAGTGATGATCCCACTGTGTCCCCACACACAGCACAGTGACCGGTGCTGCCATGGGCTGTGAGGATCGGGATGTGAGGGAGGAGGACCCAGAGCTACCCTCCCGTGAGCCGCCAGGCCCACCAGCAGGAGGAGAGCAGCTTCCTGGAGGAGGTCTGGTGGGAAAAAGAGCAGCCTGGAGCCCCCTGGGACCCGCAGGAGCCAGGTGTCACCCCCCTCACCTCTGAGTGTGCCCAGCAGCCAGCAACTGCGGCCCTCAGTCTCCCTCTCTGTCCCTCCCTGTTTCCCTCTTCCCCAGTCTCCCTCTGCCCCCTCCCCAGTCTCCCTCTGCCCCTCTCCTATCTCCCTCTGTCCCTCCCCTGTCCCTCTCTCTGCTGCCCCCCGTAGCTGCTCTCCACGCCTCCCAGTGATGATCACACTGTGTCCCCACACACAGCACAGTGGCCTGGGAACTGGTCATGGTGACGGAGGAGAAGATAGGTGAGAGACAGAGTGGCCTGTATGTGGTTATACCCACTTACACTGTGGGATCATGTATCTAATAGAGCAGAGTGGGGCTACAACTTATTGTTGGCAATTATTGGTAATCTGTACAGTATCACATATATAGTTGTGAGTTGTCGCTAACGCTTGCGGGCTCGCGAAGCGAGGGCCTCAGTTACTGGCAAGGAGCGCTGCCAGCAACTGCAGCCCTCGCAAAAAAGTAGAAGACACGTTACGACCAAAAAACGACCGCAACCCGCGGACATGAAAAACACAACAAATACACACAACACATACATAAAAAGCTTACCTACAGCAAGAGGAAGCATCCAGGACCTCAGAAAATGAAGTTACACCTCAATTTAACTAAAAATAAAAGAGTTAAGACACTAAAAAATTCTCTAAGCGAGAGAAAAAATGGCCGGCCAACAAAACGAAAACGAGGCTACAGGACTCTAAACACGCAAAACACCACAAGAAACTTGCAAAACACCACAAAACAGCTACAGATATTCCGCTAAGACGCACACCAAACATTAGCCGCCATTTTATAACAATAACTTATACAATGCGGAAGTACACAAGTACGCTAACGGTTTGGTCTCGCGCACGCACACTATTATACTGCACACATTCAGCACGCTTACACAGCAGCTCCACACCTCTAATGCTGCAGCAACATCAAAACAGATTGCCAGCTCTTCAACACAATGTTTCCTTCACATATTACTTCAAAATAGGTAACTATATTAATTTATTAATCTATGATTTATTTGATTATTATACACCAAACACCATTAGCTCACTTACAATTTCATTGCCGTCATTTTGTGACGGGCAATTCGCTAGTCACATATATAGTTGTGAGCGTACGAGTTGTTGCTAACGCTGCGGGCTCGCGTAGCGAGCCCGCGGCCCTGTGCCAGGTTCTCAGTTGCTGGCATGGAGCGCCAAAGGCGCTCCTTGCCAGCAACTGAGGACCCTCGCGAAGCGAGGGCCTCAGTTGCTGGCTTGGAGCGACGCAGGCGCTCCATGCCAGCACCTGAGGACCTCGCAAAGCGAGGTCTTCAGTTGCAGCAACTGCGACCGTTGCAAAATTTCAAAAAAAGTTTACGTCGCAACACATTACGACACTCGCAAACAACATAAGACACACGTTCACACACATTACGACACTCGCAAACAACATACGACACACGTTCACACACATTACGGCCTCGCAACACTCAGACGCAACTCGCGAACATTACAAAATTACAAACACAATACATACACACAGCACATACATAAAAACCTTACCTACACAAACAGGAGGCACCCAGGACCTCAAAAATGCAACTTACAACTTAATTGCACTCAAAATAAAAGAGTTTAGACACTAAATAGTTTGTTAAGCGACACAAAAAATGGCCGACGAATAAAACGAAAACGAGGCTACACATGCAAACATCATACGAGACACGTTACCACACATTACGACTTCGCAAACATCGGACGCAACACGCTGACATACAAACATTTAAAACTTAAGAAAGACACACAACAAACACATAAAAAGCTTACCTACAGCAAGAGGAACCATCCAGCACCTCAAAGAAACAAGTTACACCTACATTTAAATCAAAATAAAACACTTTAGACACTAATATCATCGCTAAGCGAGAGAAAAAATGGCCGACGAACAAAACGAAAACGAGGCTTCAGACGTAACTACACTACACTTACTCGCAATAATGAAACACATACTATGCGGAACGTATCACAATCATATTAAACACCATTTTGAACAGTAATACGCAGAAAATGGCGGATGGAACGCAAATTGTAAGCTGGAACGCAAATAGCGCATGCGTATTGCGTTCTAACGGTCTCACTTTCCAGAACTTTCTACAAGTTTATAAATACTGCCTATTTCACACAAAAAAATACATTTCTCCTCAGGTGATGAACGGAGTGACTTCTGAGATAACTGCTGCTTTTACTTGAGAAGACAATTCTTTACTAATTTACTACTTTGCATTGTGCAAATTACAACTGAGAGGTAAGCTATAATATATTACATTTTATTATCAGGACAGGTCAAACAAATAAAAAAATAAACTAGGATTTATGTAGTGACATATATGGCACATTTATGTGTATAGGCTCACAAAAAAAATACGGTTCATTTAACAAAACAACAAAAAAACATAATTCAATATTAAACAGAGGTTTATGTATAGTGACATGTGACACGCACATATATGTCTATAATGTATAGTGACATCTGACACGCACATATATGTCTATAATGTATAGTGACATGTGACACGCACATATATGTATAGAATGTATAGTGACATGTGACACGCACATTTATGTGTATTGCCCCTGCATAGTGACATGTGACACGGACATATATGTGTATCATGTATATTGACATGTGACACACACATTTATGTGTATTGCCCCTTCATAGTGACATGTGACACGGACATATATGTGTATAATGTATAGTGACATGTGACACGCACATTTATGTGTATTGCCCCTTCATAGTGACATGTGACACGGACATATATGTGTATAATGTATAGTGACATGTGACACGCACATTTATGTGTATTGCCACTGCAACAAAATTAGCTTAAAACAAAATCAGTAAACAACTACATTTAAATGACATTATATGTCATGTATACTGATATGTCACACGCACATATATGTGTATCATCTATAGTTACATCTCACACACAGACATTTATGTGTGTTGGAAAAAAAAATATGAGGTTAATTTAACCATTTAAATATGAGTCATGTATACTGATATGTCACATGCACACAAAATAATTACATTAAACTATGGAATGTGCTTCATGTATGTGACATATGTGTGTAGCCCCCACCAAAAAATAAGGTCAATTGAAAATAATTACAGAAGTATATTTAAATGACATTAATTTACTGCAATTCAATAGATCATATAAAGCTGAATCTTTCTATTTCTTTTAATATTCAAACAGACTCTGCATCAACAGCGTCACTCAACAATTTGCACCGTGCACTGTGAAGCACAATCCCTTTTAAAGAACACCAACAAAGAAGAAGAGGTAAGATACAACAAGACATTACATGCTCAAAAGGCCATGCTTTGCTAGATGAAAAATTATAAATATACAAATAACTATTTCAATTTCTTTTTCAAACAGACACTACAAGAAGACCGGCGGATTAAGATTGGCAGGAGGGGACCCTCTGTCATTCGACACTTCAATCAAGGTAAAGTAGTAAGTATAAAAAAGAAAGAACCATGAGCCTTATTCAATTGCGACTTGCTCAATTGAATAGGGCTCTATATATGCACATAACATATTTTTTATACAGAACTTTTTAGTTACTAAAAACTTTGCTCAATAAATATGTTATGTGCTTATATAGAGCCCTCTTCAATTGGCAAAATTGCAATTCAATGAGGACATATATATGTTTAATGGCCAAGGGCCTCACTCAAATGTGATTTGTCCATTTCAATAGGGCTCTATATAAGCACAGAGCATATTTTTTAAAGGAACTTTTTATTTAGTGAATACGTTGCTTTTGGATACAAGTTCACTAAATACAAAATTCGGTAAAAAAATATGCTCTGTGGTGATATTGAGCTCTATTCCATTGGTCAAAACACAATTGAATGAGGAGCTGACAATATAACCAATGCAGTAACCAAAGGCCCTCATTCAATTGCTATTTTGGACAATTTAATATGGCTATAAATAAGCACTTTTAGGCCCTTATTCAATTGCCATTTTGCTAATTCTATAGGGATCCAAATAATCACATAACATATATTTTTTAAATAACTTTTCGTTAGTGAAAACCTTGCTTTTAGATAGATTCTTAATAAGTAAAAACTTCTTTAACAAATATATGTGATGTGCTTATTTAGAACTCTATTCAATTTTCAACATTGCAATTCAATGACGGCCTTAGAGTACTATTACATTGTAAAAAATGCAATAGAATGAGGGGCAAATTATGTAACATATGCAACATATGGTACACACAAAGGCCCTCATTCAATTGCAATTTGCACAATTGAATAGGGCTCTAAATAAGAACATAACATTTTTTTTTAAAGAAGTTTTTAGTTACTAAAAATCTATCCAAAAGAAAGTTTTTCACTGACTAAAAACTTCTTTAAAAAAATATGCTATGTGCTTATTTAGGGCACGATTCAATTAGCCAAATCGCAATTGAATGAGACCCAAACTGCTACACACAAAACAGAATTGGAACAAACTCACACAAACACATAGCAAAATAAATTAACTTTCTTATTCAATGTTTAACAACCTATAAGCCTTACAAAGAAACCAAAATAAGAATAACAAAAGTGTTGCGCACCTAATAGCATTGTACAAAAAATCACACAAACACATAGGAAACTACATTAACATTCTTCTTTAATGTTTAATAACCTATAACCAGTACAATCAAGAATAAATAACTTTTGCACAAGTGGTGCGCACAAAACAGGATTGTCAAAAACTAACACAAACACATAGCAAACTACATTAATTATATTATTTCATGTTTCACTAACTATAACCATCCCAATAAAGGTTAAATAAGTATACCACAAGTGGTGCGCACAAAACAGGATTGTACAAAAACTAACATAAACACATAGCAAAATAAATTCATATTCTTATTTAATATATCACAACCCATAAGCCTTACTAAGAACCTTAAATAAGAATAACAAAAGTCGTGGGATTGTACAGAAAGTAAAAAAAAAAAAATAGAAAAAAATAACCATAACTGATACAAATTCATACATTTTTTACTTATTTAAAAGACATTTCACTCAAACAACATTTTCTATTTTATATTACAACAGATACTGCGTGAAGACAATCGGACGAGGACTTTCTCCACAGGACCAGACCATCGGACGAGGACTTTCAACACAGGACCAGACCAGCGGACGAGGAATTTCAACACAGGACCAGACCATCGGACGAGGACTTTCACCAAAGGACCACAACATCGGACGAGGGCTACCGTCACAGAACCACAACATCGGACAAGGGCTATCGCCACAGGACCACATCATCGGACCAGAACTTTCAACAGAGGACCAGACCATAGGACCAGGATTTTACACACAGGACCACACCATCGGACGAGAACTTCCAACAGAGGACCACACCATTGGACAATGATTTTGAACCGAGGACCAACAAACATTCGGATTTAAATCACACTTCAACCAAGGTACAGTATAATAAGTACTAAAGTAGAAAACTAAAGAAACTGCTTTCAGTTGCATCCGTGTCAACAGAAAAATAAAAAAAATAATTTACTATCTCCCTTATTCTATTTAAATTGCTACTATGCAATACATAGCTCAATAACCACATCAATTTTTTTTTTTAGCAAATAAGTTTTGCAGTGGTAAATATCTATCCACAAACAACGTTTTTAATAAATAAAACCATTATTTTAAAAAAATATGTTACATGCTTATTTACAGCAGTATTCCATTGGCCAAATTCTTAGCCAGTGAGGACAGGAATTATAATTTTAACTAAATATAAATGATACATTAATGATTTGCCTTTTATTTCACCAATTGTGCAAAAGAATCTTTAACAGGAATTAAAAATTAAAATATACACAATTACATTTATTTTTTTTCCTTTACAGATTAATATGGCTGATAACGAAACCAAAGAAGAGAAGAAAAGACGTCAAACTAGAGAAAGACAAGAGAGATGGGCCGCCTAGCAGACACCGGAGGAGAAAGAAATTCGACGAGAAAAAGAACGCAAAAGACTTGCAAATAAAAGAATATCAGCTGCAAAAATGAAAGATACAACCAAAAAAAATAAAAAGATAATAAAGCATTTACAAACTGTTCCTAAAACATCAGATGACATTTTACAAGATACCAGTCAAGACAGACCAAAAAAAGCAACTACAAAAACAAAGCATTTACAAACTCTTACTAAAAACTTACAGGACATTTTCAACAAAACATATACCAAGAAAAGCCACGAAAAAAACTAAACATTTAGAACCTGTTGTTGAAACATTTCAGGACTTTTCACCTGATGAATATGAAAGTCAACATCCGATATGCTTTGCAAATTGTCCTTTACTCAAGTCTTTAGCAGTAGAGGTCCATAGTTGTGGGAACATGAGTACTCAATGTCAATTTTGTGAGGCTTATTATTTTAAACAGGAGAGACCCAGAGATGGACAATTTATTAGTTGTTGTCAAAAAGGAAAGTTCAAACTTCCAGAAAGGAAACAATTTCCAATCTATTTACAAAATATTATGACTGAACCTACTTTTCCAAATTACAAAAATTTTAAGACAAACATAAGATCCTACAATAGTGCCATATCATTTGCATCTATGGGGGCAACATTGGCTGCTAATGTACCAGGACATGGTCCTTACTGTTTTAAAGTCCAAGGACAAATTTATCATCGTACTTCACATTTACATCCAGAGGAAGGAGAGCAAAGAAAATTCGCTCAACTATATGTCCTAGATACAATGGAAGCTGTTGACCAACGTATGCAGATGGAAGAAAATAAAAAATGCTTACCCAGTGTTTTCATAGAGCTAAATAACATTATGGACAACAATCCCTACAGTAAAGCATACAAAAAATTGGCAGAAGTAGAAAATGAACAACAACTTCATGCACAAAGACATCAATTACCCATGCCAAAGGTTAATATGGTGCTTAAAAGAGACAGAAATACTGATAAACGTCGTTTTAACTTGCCAACATCAAATGAAGTTGCAATGGTATTTCAGAATGATGAAGGAGAACCTCCATTTCAAAGAGACATTAGAGTATATCCCAGAAATGAGGAGCAACCATTTATTAATATTAATATCTTAAGTCCAAATTTAGATCCAATGACATATCCCATCTTTTTCCCACATGGAGAAGCAGGTTGGCAACCAAAATTCACCCTTCCCAGTTACCCAAATGCTAAAGCCAGAATCCGAAATAATGTTTCTATGCTTGAATTTAAAGTAGCTCAAATTGCCATTAGAGATGAATTTAATCCAATTTTATGTGGTGGAAAACTAACAAAACAATGGATTATTGATTCATATTTGCAAGTTGAGGCAAATAATTTAAACTTTATAAAATATCAACAAGATAAATTACGTGTAGAACAATATTGTGGACTCATGGACTATGTTGCTGACGTGGCTACAAGCAGAGACATGACAGCTGGCAAAGCCATCATTTTACCATCTTCCTTTCAAGGATCTCCTCGAAATATGAGAGAAAGATACAATGATGCTATGGCTATTGTGCCAAAATTTGGAAAACCAGATTTATTTGTGACATTTACATGTAATCCACAATGGCCAGAAATTAATCAAAATCTACTTCTTGGACAAAGTGCATCAGATCGACCAGATTTAGTAGCCAGAGTTTTTAAGATCAAATTAAATGAATTAATACATGACTTCACTATAAATCAGTTATTTGGCAAATGTCTTGCTTATGTATATACCATTGAATTTCAAAAAAGAGGCCTTCCACATGCACATCTTCTCATAATACTTCAAGAGAAAGATAAATTAGATACTTCGGACAAAGTGGATGCAGTCATAGTTGCTGAACTACCAGATCCAGAACTATATGGTAGACTATATGAGATTGTTACTCATCGCATGATTCATGGACCCTGTGGAGACCTTAATCCACAATCACCATGTATGGAAAATAATCAATGTTCAAAAGATTTTCCAAAAGATTATAGAGACAAAACATATGCAAATTGTGATGAATATCCACTTTATAAAAGAAGAGAAGGAGATAGTGCCATTATTTGTGGAAAAAAAGTGGACAATAGATATGTAGTACCCTACAATCCACATTTACTCATGAAGTACAACGCCCACATCAAGGTAGAAGCCTGCACTTCCATCAAATCCATTAAATATGTCTACAAATATATTTACAAAGGTTACGATGCAGCTACTGTAGTCGTCAAAAGTGCAGACAACCCTGAAAGTAGTGAGTTAGTACATGATGAACTTGCATCTCATGTAGATGCTCGCTATGTCAGTGCGCCAGAAGCTATGTGGCGGCTTTTAAAATTTGAAATGCATGATAGATCACATGCAGTATATAGGTTAGCAGTACATTTGCCACAACAACATTTAATCTATTTCCATGCTGGAAATGAAATGAATGCATTGGCCCAAAGTGAAGATCGTCACACTACACTAACTGCATGGTTTGCATTAAATTCCACTGATGCTGAAGCAACACAATACTTATATATTGAAATTCCATATCACTATGTTTTTGTGAATGGATTATGGAGACCAAGAAAAACCAAAGGCAATAAAATAATTCCACAAATTTACACAGTCAGTTTAAGAGATGTTGAACGTTTTTGCTTACGGATATTACTTTTAAATGTTCCAGGAGCACAAAGTTTTGAACAATTAAGAACTGTTAATGACATTGTATATGAATCCATCCATTTAGCTGCAAGACATAGAAACTTACTCGCTGATGATACAGAATGGGAAAGATGTTTAGAAGAAGCAGCACAATGTCAAATGCCACGACAGATGAGAGAACAATTTGCTTTTATTTGTATCTTCTCAAATGCTCCAAATGCATTAGCTTTGTGGGAGACTTTTAAAAGTAATATGGCTGAAGACTTTATGCGACAATACAATGAACCCATTGCACACTTAAAAGCGTTAATGGAAAACCAAGATGTCTTTTTAACTCATGGATTTAGTTGTACAAGTTTTAATTTGCCTGATCCAGGTCTTATAGATGACATTAACTTTGAAGACTATGACATTCAACTACAAGCAGAAAGAACAGAAGAAAGACTTGCAACTTTAAATACACTACAATTGCAAGCATTTCATGCCATTAAAAATGCTATAGATGATGACATGGTGACAGAGCGTTATTTCTATCTTGATGGAACAAGCGGATCAGGAAAAACATATTTGTACAATTTATTAATGAGTTCAGTACGAGCACAAGGAAAAATAGCAATGGCGTTTGCCACTACTGGAATTGCTGCATTTTTATTAGAAGGTGGAAGAACTGTTCATAGTGGATTTAAACTGCCAGTGCCTATTTTTGAAAATTCTGTGTCAGATATTCGCATGACATCCTTACAAGCAAAGAAATTGAAGAAATATAAATTAATAATAATAGATGAGGCCACAATGATGTCATGCTATGCCCTCCAATGTATTGACCGTTTGCTTCGTGAAGTCATGGATAATATTTTTCCATTTGGTGGTAAGGTAATGTTGTTGGGTGGCGATTTTAGACAAACATTACCTGTCGTTGTACATGGAAATCGAACAGACATTATCGAAACATGTATAAAGTCAAGTACAGTATGGAAACATTTTACCCATCTTCAACTGCAACAAAATATGAGATCAGAAGGCCAAACTGATTTCAATGATTGGCTTATTAAAATTGGAGAAGGCAGAACAGAAAAAATACTACATTTACCTGACGACACTGTAGAGATCCCACCTCATATGATTAGTCAACTAGATATTATATCGGCTATATTTGAAAGGAGCATAAATAACGAAAAATATTCCGAGCTTGCCAACCAAGTTATACTGACGTGT
>JAPZIH010000223.1:0-17500 GCA_027410445.1 Discoglossus pictus
CACACCTCTCTCCTTCACTCCCTCCTTTCTCTCACATTCCCTCCCTGTGCATCTCTCTCCTTCACTCCCTCCTTTCTCTCACTTTCCCCCCTGTGCACATCTCTCTCCTTCACTCCCTCCTTTCTCTCACATTCCCTCCCTGTGCACATCTCTCTCCTTCACTCCCTCCTTTCTCTCACATTCCCTCCCTGTGCACATCTCTGTCCTTCACTTCCTCCTTTCTCTCACATTCCCCCCTGTGCACATCTCTCTCCTTCACTCCCTCCTTTCTCTCACTTTCCCTCCCTGTGCACATCTCTCTCCTTCACTCCCTCTCTCTCACTTTCCCTCCCTGTGCACACCTCTCTCCTTCACTCCCTCCTTTCTCTTATTTTCCCACCTGTGCTCATCTCTCTCCTTCACTCCCTCCTTTCTCTCACTTTCCCTCCCTGTGCACACCTCTCTCCTTCACTCCCTCCTTTCTCTCACATTCCCCCTTGTGCACATCTCTCTCTCCTTCGCTCCCTCCTTTCTCTCACATTCCCTCCCTGTGCACATCTCTCTCCTTCACTCCCTCCTTTCTCTCACTTTCCCTCCCTGTGCACACCTCTTTCCTTCACTCCCTCCTTTCTCTCACATTCCCCCTTGTGCACATCTCTCTCTCCTTCACTCCCTCCTTTCTCTCACATTCCCTCCCTGTGCACATCTCTCTCCTTCACTCCCTCCTCTCTCTCACATTCCCTCCCTGTGCACATCTCTCTCCTTCACTCCCTCCTTTCTCTCACTTTCCCTCCGTGTGCACATCTCGCTCCTTCACTCCCTCCTTTCTCCACTTTCCCTCCCTGTGCACACCTCTCTCCTTCACTCCCTCCTTTCTCTCATTTCCCCCCTGTGCACATCTCTCTCCTTCACTCCCTCCTTTCTCTCACATTCCCTCCCTGTGCACATCTCTGTCCTTCACTCCCTCCTCTCTCTCACATTCCCTCCCTGTGCACATCTCTCTCCTTCACTCCCTCCTCTCTCACACATTCCCTCCCTGTGCACATCTCTCTCCTTCACTCCCTCCTCTCTCACACATTCCCTCCCTGTGCACATCTCTCTCCTTCACTCCCTCCTTTCTCTCACTTTCCCTCCGTGTGCACATCTCTCTCCTTCACTCCCTCTCTCTCACTTTCCCTCCCTGTGCACACCTCTCTCCTTCACTCCCTCCTTTCTCTTATTTTCCCCCCTGTGCACATCTCTCTCCTTCACTCCCTCCTCTCTCTCACATTCCCTCCCTGTGCACATCTCTCTCCTTCACTCCCTCCTTTCTCTCACTTTCCCTCCCTGTGCACACCTCTCTCCTTCACTCCCTCCTTTCTCTCACATTCCCCCTTGTGCACATCTCTCTCCTTCACTCCCTCCTTTCTCTCACATTCCCTTCCTGTGCACATCTCTCTCCTTCACTCCCTCCTTCCTCTCACATTCCCTCCATGTGCACATCTCGCTCCTTCACTCCCTCCTTTCTCTCACATTCCCCCTGTGCACATCTCTCTCCTTCACTCCCTCCTTTCTCTCACATTCCCTCCCTGTGCACATCTCTCTCCTTCACTCCCTCCTCTCTCTCACATTCCCTCCCTGTGCACATCTCTCTCCTTCACTCTCTCCTCTCTCTCATATTCCCTCCCTCTGCATCTCTCTCCTTCACTCCCTCCTTTCTTTCACATTCCCTCCCTTTGCATCTCTCTCCTTCACTCCCTCCTTTCTCTCACATTCCTCCGTGTGCACATCTCTCTCCTTCACTCCCTCCTTTCTCTCACTTTCCCTCCGTGTGCACATCTCTCTCCTTCACTCCCTCCTTTCTCTCATTTCCCCCCTGTGCACATCTCTCCTTCACTCCCTCCTTTCTCTCACATTCCCTCCCTGTGCATCTCTCTCCTTCACTCCCTTTTTTCTCTCACTTCCCCCCTGTGCACATCTCTCTCCTTCACTCCCTCCTCTCTCATTTTCCCTTCCTGTGCACATCTCTCTCCTTCACTCCCTCCTCCCTCTCACATTCCCTCCATGTGCACATCTCGCTCCTCCACTCCCTCCTTTCTCTCATTTTCCCCCATGTGCACATCTCTCTCCTTCACTCCCTCCTTTCTCTCACATTCTCTCCCTATGCACATCTCTCTCCTTTACTCCCTCCATTCTCTCACATTCCCTCCCTGTGCACATCTCTCTCCTTCACTCCCTCTCTCTCACTTTCCCCCTGTGCACATCTCTCTCCTTCACTCCCTCCTTTCTCTCACTTACCCCCCTGTGCACATCTCCCTCCTTCACTCCCTCCTTTCTCTCATTTCCCCTCCCTGTGCACATCTCTCTCCTTCACTCCCTCCTTTCTCTCACATTCCCTCCATGTGCACATCTCTCTCCTTCACTCCCTCTCTCTCACTTTCCCCCTGTGCACATCTCTCTCCTTCACTCCCTCTCTCTCACTTTCCCCCCTGTGCACACCTCTCTCCTTCAATCCCTCCTTTCTTTCACTTTCCCTCCCTGTGCACCTCTCTCCTTCACTCCCTCCTTTCTTTCACTTTTCCTCCCTGTGCATCTCTCTCCTTCACTCCCTCCTTTCTCTCACTTTCCCCCCTGTGCACATCTCTCTCCTTCACTCCCTCCTTTCTCTCACTTTCCCCCCTGTGCACATCTCTCTCCTTCACTCCCTCCTTTCTCTCACATTCCCTCCCTGTGCATCTCTCTCCTTCACTCCCTTCTTTCTCTCACCCCCCTGTGCACATCTCTCTCCTTCACTCCCTCCTTTCTCTCACTTCCCCCCTGTGCACATCTCTCTCCTTCACTCCCTCCTTTCTCTCACATTCTCTCCCTGTGCTCATCTCTCCTTCACTCCCTCCTTTCTCTCACTTTCCCCCCTGTGCACATCTCTCTCCTTCACTCCCTCCTTTCTCTCACATTCCCTCCCTGTGCACATCTCTCTCCTTCACTCCCTCCTCTCTCTCATATTCCCTCCCTCTGCATCTCTCTCCTTCACTCCCTCCTTTCTTTCACATTCCCTCCCTGTGCACCTCTCTCCTTCACTCCCTCCTTTCTTTCACATTCCCTCCCTGTGCACATCTCTCTCCTTCACTCCCTCCTTTCTCTCACTTTCCCTCCGTGTGCACATCTCTCTCCTTCACTCCCTCCTTTCTCTCATTTCCCCCCTGTGCACATCTCTCCTTCACTCCCTCCTTTCTCTCACATTCCCTCCCTGTGCATCTCTCTCCTTCACTCCCTTCTTTCTCTCACTTCCCCCCTGTGCACATCTCTCTCCTTCACTCCCTTTTTTCTCTCACTTCCCCCCTGTGCACATCTCTCCCCTTCACTCCCTCCTTTCTCTCACTTTCCCTCCCTCTGCATATTTCTCTCCTTAACTCCCTCCTTTCTCTCACTTTCCCTCCCTGTGCACCTCTCTCCTTCACTCCCTCCTTTCTCCCACTTTCCCTCCCTGTGCACCTCTCTCCTTCACTCCCCCCTTTCTCTCACATTCCCTCCCTGTGCACCTCTCTCCTTCACTCCCTCCTTTCTCTCACATTCCCTCCCTGTGCACATCTCTGTCCTTCACTCCCTCCTCTCTCTCACATTCCCTCCCTGTGCACATCTCTCTCCTTCACTCCCTCTCTCTCACATTCCCTCCATGTGCACATCTCTCTCCTTCACTCCCTCCTCTCTCTCACATTCCCTCCCTGTGCACATCTCTCTCCTTCACTCCCCCCTTTCTCTCACTTTCCCTCCGTGTGCACATCTCTCTCCTTCACTCCCTCTCTCTCACTTTCCCTCCCTGTGCACATCTCTCTCCTTCACTCCCTCCTTTCTCTCACTTTCCGTCCGTGTGCACATCTCTCTCCTTCACTCCCTCCTTTCTCTTATTTTCCCCCCTGTGCACATCTCTCTCCTTCACTCCCTCCTTTCTCTCACTTTCCCTCCCTGTGCACACCTCTCTCCTTCACTCCCTCCTTTCTCTCACATTCCCTCCCTTTGCATCTCTCTCCTTCACTCCCTCCTTTCTCTCACTTTCCCCCCTGTGCACATCTCTCTCCTTCACTTCCTCCTTTCTCTCACATTCCCTCCCTGTGCACATCTCTCTCCTTCACTCCCTCCTTTCTCTCACATTCCCTCCCTGTGCACATCTCTGTCCTTCACTTCCTCCTTTCTCTCACATTCCCTCCCTGTGCACATCTCTCTCCTTCACTCCCTCCTCTCTCTCACTTTCCCTCCCTGTGCACATTTCTCTCCTTCACTCCCTCTCTCTCACTTTCCCTCCCTGTGCACACCTCTCTCCTTCACTCCCTCCTTTCTCTTATTTTCCCCCCTGTGCTCATCTCTCTCCTTCACTCCCTCCTTTCTCTCACTTTCCCTCCCTGTGCACACCTCTCTCCTTCACTCCCTCCTTTCTCTCACATTCCCCCTTGTGCACATCTCTCTCCTTCGCTCCCTCCTTTCTCTCACATTCCCTCCCTGTGCACATCTCTCTCCTTCACTCCCTCCTTTCTCTCACTTTCCCTCCCTGTGCACACCTCTCTCCTTCACTCCCTCCTTTCTCTCACATTCCCCCTTGTGCACATCTCTCTCCTTCACTCCCTCCTTTCTCTCACATTCCCTCCCTGTGCACATCTCTCTCCTTCACTCCCTCCTCTCTCTCACATTCCCTCCCTGTGCACATCTCTCTCCTTCACTCCCTCCTTTCTCTCACTTTCCCTCCGTGTGCACATCTCGCTCCTTCACTCCCTCCTTTCTCCCACTTTCCCTCCCTGTGCACACCTCTCTCCTTCACTCCCTCCTTTCTCTCATTTTCCCCCCTGTGCACATCTCTCTCCTTCACTCCCTCCTTTCTCTCACATTCCCTCCCTGTGCACATCTCTGTCCTTCACTCCCTCCTCTCTCTCACATTCCCTCCCTGTGCACATCTCTCTCCTTCACTCCCTCCTCTCTCACACATTCCCTCCCTGTGCACATCTCTCTCCTTCACTCCCTCCTTTCTCTCACTTTCCCTCCGTGTGCACATCTCTCTCCTTCACTCCCTCTCTCTCACTTTCCCTCCCTGTGCACACCTCTCTCCTTCACTCCCTCCTTTCTCTTATTTTCCCCCCTGTGCACATCTCTCTCCTTCACTCCCTCCTTTCTCTCACATTCCCTCCCTGTGCACATCTCTCTCCTTCACTCCCTCCTTTCTCTCACTTTCCCTCCCTGTGCACACCTCTCTCCTTCACTCCCTCCTTTCTCTCACATTCCCCCTTGTGCACATCTCTCTCCTTCACTCCCTCCTTTCTCTCACATTCCCTTCCTGTGCACATCTCTCTCCTTCACTCCCTCCTCCCTCTCACATTCCCTCCATGTGCACATCTCGCTCCTTCACTCCCTCCTTTCTCTCACATTCCCCCTTGTGCACATCTCTCTCCTTCACTCCCTCCTTTCTCTCACATTCCCTCCCTGTGCACATCTCTCTCCTTCACTCCCTCCTCTCTCTCACATTCCCTCCCTCTGCACATCTCTCTCCTCCACTCCCTCCTTTCTCTCATTTTCCCCCATGTGCACATCTCTCTCCTTCACTCCCTCCTTTCTCTCACATTCTCTCCCTATGCACATCTCTCTCCTTTACTCCCTCCATTCTCTCACATTCCCTCCCTGTGCACATCTCTCTCCTTCACTCCCTCTCTCTCACTTTCCCCCTGTGCACATCTCTCTCCTTCACTCCCTCCTTTCTCTCACTTACCCCCCTGTGCACATCTCCCTCCTTCACTCCCTCCTTTCTCTCATATTCCCTCCCTGTGCACATCTCTCTCCTTCACTCCCTCCTTTCTCTCACATTCCCTCCATGTGCACATCTCTCTCCTTCACTCCCTCTCTCTCACTTTCCCCCTGTGCACATCTCTCTCCTTCACTCCCTCTCTCTCACTTTCCCCCCTGTGCACACCTCTCTCCTTCAATCCCTCCTTTCTTTCACTTTCCCTCCCTGTGCACCTCTCTCCTTCACTCCCTCCTTTCTTTCACTTTTCCTCCCTGTGCATCTCTCTCCTTCACTCCCTCCTTTCTCTCACTTTCCCCCCTGTGCACATCTCTCTCCTTCACTCCCTCCTTTCTCTCACTTTCCCCCCTGTGCACATCTCTCTCCTTCACTCCCTCCTTTCTCTCACATTCCCTCCCTGTGCATCTCTCTCCTTCACTCCCTTCTTTCTCTCACTTACCCCCCTGTGCACATCTCTCTCCTTCACTCCCTCCTTTCTCTCACTTCCCCCCTGTGCACATCTCTCTCCTTCACTCCCTCCTTTCTCTCACATTCTCTCCCTGTGCTCATCTCTCCTTCACTCCCTCCTTTCTCTCACTTTCCCCCCTGCGCACATCTCTCTCCTTCACTCCCTCCTTTCTCTCACATTCCCTCCCTGTGCACATCTCTCTCCTTCACTCCCTCCTCTCTCTCATATTCCCTCCCTCTGCATCTCTCTCCTTCACTCCCTCCTTTCTTTCACATTCCCTCCCTGTGCACCTCTCTCCTTCACTCCCTCCTTTCTTTCACATTCCCTCCCTGTGCACATCTCTCTCCTTCACTCCCTCCTTTCTCTCACATTCCCTCCCTGTGCACATCTCTCTCCTTCACTCCCTCCTTTCTCTCATTTCCCCCCTGTGCACATCTCTCCTTCACTCCCTCCTTTCTCTCACATTCCCTCCCTGTGCATCTCTCTCCTTCACTCCCTTCTTTCTCTCACTTCCCCCCTGTGCACATCTCTCTCCTTCACTCCCTCCTTTCTCTCACATTCCCTCCCTGTGCACATCTCTCCCCTTCACTCCCTCCTTTCTCTCACTTTCCCTCCCTCTGCACATTTCTCTCCTTAACTCCCTCCTTTCTCTCACTTTCCCTCCCTGTGCACCTCTCTCCTTCACTCCCTCCTTTCTCCCACTTTCCCTCCCTGTGCACCTCTCTCCTTCACTCCCCCCTTTCTCTCACATTCCCTCCCTGTGCACCTCTCTCCTTCACTCCCTCCTTTCTCTCACATTCCCTCCCTGTGCACATCTCTCTCCTTCACTCCCTCCTTTGTTTCACTTTCCCTCCCTGTGCACATCTCTCCTTCACTCCCTCCTTTTTCCCACTTTCCCTTCATGTTCACCTCTCTTCTTCACTCCCTCCTTTCTCCCAATTTCCCTCCCTGTGCACCTCTCTTCTTCAGTCCCTTCTTTCCCCCAACTTTCCTTCCCTCACACCTCTCTCCTTCACTCCCTCCTTTCTTCCACTTTAAGTCACTGTATGCCTCTCCCTCCTTCACTCCTTCCTTTTTTTCACTTTCCCTCCCTGTGCACCTCTCTCTCCTTCACTCCCTCCTTGCTCTCACATTCCCTCCCTGTGCACATCTCTCTCCTTCACTCCCTCCTTTCTCCCACTTCCCCTCCATGTGCACCTCTCTCCTTCACTCCCTCATTTGTCCCTCTTTCCCTTCCTAGGCACCTCTCTTCTTCACTCTTTCCATTCTGTCTCTCTCCTCTTCACATTACCCCAATGTATATAAAGTATAAACAAGGAAGACCATGGTCTGCTGTGCTCACTCATATTGCTAGTTTTATCCACAGTACATTGGGGGGGGGGGGTACTAGAAATCGTAGCCCTTGAAGGAGCCCACAAGAGTAACTGCTATTAAGTTGGTCTCTTTCAGCTACCCGCAAACGATCTGGCGAAAAAAAAACTGTCAAAATCTGCACTCCTTCCGAGCTAAGCCTTTGATCTGTCAAGCCCGTAAATGTTACTGTCGCAAACCCCTATTAACTGCTATGAATCCATTGGCGAGGACCTGCAAGGGGGTTAAAGTTCTGTCCATGGCACTGTAAAAGCAAATATCAACACACTACTGTATAATGGAACTCGCAAAGTCTAGAATATAATTATTGATTTTTTTTATATTGCATTATTTCTGGAACGCAGGTTTGATGGTAACTCGGACTTCAGAACCGTAGGTGATTGAAATCTAACCTCCCTGCTTTAGTGACGTAATGATAACAATCTCTTTTACCATTGGCTCCACCTAAACCCATGATGAATTGATCATGTTCTCGGCCGCACATCCAACGTGAGGTAGCATGGTTTACAGGTTCAGATGTCGGCCATGTCGGTTGCGGGCTTGGCTAATTTAAATCGCTCTGTAACTGCCAGATTTCAATGTAATAGGGCCCAAAGTGTAGTAAAGTCACCTTATCAGGATATGTGCCCACATGTGGTTGCCAAGTTCTGACAACAGATATATCTTATATTAACAAACATTGATATACATTGTATTGATTGATTGTTTGTTAGATGCCGATATTCAGCCCCATTAAATTCCAACCTTGTAGATACGGGCTTAGAACTTAAGCCCTACGTGTCTCAAATTTGACAAGTTACGACTGTATTAAATTAGACCTGCTGCGAGCATTGTGTGAGCTACGCAGCACGGGCTTCATCATGGCACGTGAAAGCCTGCAAGATGGTTCCCCACATCATCACTTGCCGCAGGGTTCCCGACCAGGGAAATAGAAGCCCTGCCCCCTATGTTGGGGGTCCTCATCAGGTTCCCCCCCAGAGTGTCCTCATATTAACCCTTGAAGCAGGGGTCCTAATCGGACCCCTGCTGCATTTAAAAATTCAAATTTCCTGCAAGGACCCGCACTAAATAAAATATTAACCCCGGACACCGAAAATTAACCCTATCACTCATGGGGCTCTATACATAGCCCCATGAGCATCAAATTAACCCCATCACTTATACAGACCCCTATACGCCTCTATTCAACCCCATGAGTCCAATAGGGGTCTAAATAGACGCCTATAGGACACTAATTAAACCCTATAATAACACTAAGTGCCATGAGGGTCCTCCAGGACCCTCATGACACAAAGTCTAAGCACTACACTACACTATTATCCCTAACAATACCCCATTAACCCCTTGACCCTAATTAAACCCCATTAACCCATACTAAACCCTGTTAACCCTATGTGGACCTAATAACCCTAACTGGGCCTATTTATACCTAACTGGACCTATTTAACCCTATCTGGACCAAATAACCCTAACGGAGCCTATCTAACCCTAACTGGGCCTATTTAACCCCATCTAGACCTATGTAACCCTGTCTAGTCCTATGTAAGCCTATCTAGTCCTATTTAACCTTAACTGGGCCTACTTAACCCCCCCCCCCCCCCTCCTATACTGGGTGTCCCCCCAGTAAGCCCTATCCTACCCTTCACTATTAACCCCCCTCTACCCTGTTAAACCCTACACTACCTACCTACCACCCTAATAAAATCTAACCCTAATCCTATAACCCCACTAATTACAGGGCGAAAAAAACGATCTAATTACAGAAAATAATAAAACCTAGAATTACAGAAAAAAAGGACATTACAGAAAATAAAAAAAGGCTATTACCAAAATAAAAAAACCTACATTACCAAAAAAAAAAATCCTAAATTACCAAGATTAAAAAAAATGACACAACATAAACTATGCACCTGAAAAGAAAATACATGCACAAATAACACATAACATTACAATACAGCAAGCAATACAATACAGTTCAAATATACCCCTAACTACATATTATTAACTCCCTAACTACATATTATTAACCCCCTAACTACAATACATTCACCCTATCTACAATACATTAACTCAAACTACAATACAATTGGCTCAAGGCATCTGCATCTTCTGATTGGCTGTTGTCACTGTCAATCAGATTGCTGCAAACCAGAAGGCGCAGATGCCTGGAGACAATCACAACGGGATATACCCCGTAGGGTGTATCACATTCTGATTGGCTGAATGCAATAGTGCCTTTTAATTGGTTTAAAAATGATTGACAGGTCCATCAGCCAATCAGAATGGGATATAGGGGTGTATCACATTCTGATTGGCTTACAACTTGTGCCTTCTTATTGGCTGAAGTGGCTGTCAATCAAATTTCAGTTTTCTAGTCTAGTCCTATTTAACCATTTCAGTTTTTATACCGGAAGAAGTGCTAGAAGCCTAATTAGCGTCCAGGGAGGAGCTCTGTTATTCGTGTTATTTTTTCTGGAGAGCAGCAGATTTTTTCAAGGGCCCAGCTGGGGCAGAAGTGGAGAAGGATGGGGACATCGCAGACAGGCAAGTTTTATATTTATAATATTTATAATGTTATGTAGTGTTTAGTTATGTACTAATTTCCTTTTTCAATTTATCCTAGGGGTGCGCCCTGCTTCAGGAACACCATCGTCGCTGAAGACACATCTAGGCAAGGTAAGTGGACTTATTTATTCTATTTTTAGGTTAGATTTACGGTTCTTAATGTATTGTAGATAGGGTTAATGTATTGTAGTTAGGGTTAATGAATTGTAGATAGGGTTAATGTATTGTAGTTAGGATTAATGTATTGTAGTTAGGATTAATGTATAGTAGTTAGGGGTTAATACTATGTAGTTAGGGGGTATATTTGAACTGTATTGTATTGATTGCTGTATTGTAACTGTACTTATTGTATTGATGTAATGTTATGTTATGTATTACATATATTTTCTTTTCAGGTGCGTAGTTTTTTTTTTTAATTTTGTGTAATTTAGTTTTTTGTAATCTTGTTAACTTAGTTTTTTTTATTTTTGGTAATGTAGGTTTTTTTTATTTTGATAATATCCTTTTTTTTTCCTTGTAATGTCCTTTTTTTCTGTAATTCTAGGTTTTATTCTTTTTTGTAATTAGGTGTTTTTTTTTCAATGTAATAAGTGGGGTACTAGGGATTTTTATTAGGGTGCTAGGTAGGTAGTGTAGGGTTTAACAGGGTAGAGGGGGGCTAATAGTGTAGGGTAGGATAGGGTTTACTGCGTACATTCAGGGTTAAATAGGCCCAGTTGAGGTTAAATAGGACTAGATAGGCTTACATAGGACTAGATGAGTTATACAGTGGATAGAAAAAGTCTACACACCCCTGTTAAAATGTCAGGTTTCTGTGCTATAAAAAAATAAGACAAAGATAAATCATTTCAGAACTTTTTCCACCTTTAATGTGACCTATAAACTGTACAACACAATTGAAAAACAAACTGAAATCTTTTAGGTAGAGGGAAGAAAAAATATAAAAATAAAATAATGTGGTTGCATAAGTCTGCACACCCTTAAACTAATACTTTGTTGAAGCCCCTTGTGATCAGTCTTTTTGGGTATGAGTCTATCAGCATGGCACATTTTGACTTGGCAAGATTTGCCCACTCTTCTTTGCTCTGTCAGATTGCGAGGGCATCTCCTGGGCACAGCCCTCTTCAGATCACAATCGGATTCAGGTCTGGGCTCTGGCTGGGCCATTCCAAAACTTTAATCTTCTTCTGGGGAAGCCATTCCTTTGGTGATTTGCATGTATGCTTTGGGTCATTGTCATGCTGAAATATGGAGTTCCTCTTCATGTTCAGCTTTCTAGCAGAAGCCTGAAGGTTTTGTGCCAATATTGACTGGTATTTGGAACTGTTCATAATTCCCTCTATCTTAACTATGGCCCCAGTTCCAGCTGAAGAAAAACAGCCCCAAAGCATGATGCTGCCACCACCACGTGTCACTGTGGGTATGGCGTTCTTTTGGTGATGTGCAGTGTTGTTTTTGCGCCAAACATATCTTTTGGAATTATGGCCAAAAAGTTCACCCTTGGTTTCATCAGACCATAACACCTTTTCCCACATGCTTTTGGGAGACTTCAGATGTGTTTTTGCAAAATGTAGCCTGGCTTGGATGTTTTTCTTCGTAAGAAAAGGCTTTCGTCTTGCCACTCTACCCCATAGACCAGACATATGAAGAATACGGGAGATTGTTGTCACATGTACCACACAGCCAGTACTTGCCAGATATTCCTGCAGCTCCTTTAATGTTGCTGTAGGCCTCTTGGTAGCCTCCCAGACCAGTTTTCTTCTCGTCTTTTCATACATTTTGGAGGGAGCTCCAGTTCTTGGTAATGTCACTGTTGTGCCATATTTTCTCCACTTGATGATGACTGTCTTCACTGTGTTCCATGGTATATCTAATGCCTTGGAAATTCTTTTGTACCCTTCTCCTGACTGATACCGTTTAACAATGAGATCCCTCTGATGCTTTGGAAGCTCTCTGTGGACCATGGGTTTTGATGTGGGATGCGACTAAGACAATTTCAGGAAAGACCAACTAGAGCAGCTGAACTTTATTTGGGGTTAATCAGAGGCACTTTAATTGATGGCAGGTGTATGTATTTAACATGATTTGGAATGTGATTGCTTAATTCTGAACACAGCTGCATCCCCAGTTATAAGAGGGTGTGCAGACTTATGCAACCACATTATTTTTCTTTATCTTTTATCTTTTTGTTTTTTTCTTCCCACCACCTAAAATATTTCAGTTTGTTTTTCAATTGAGTTGTACAGTTTTGAAATGATTTATCTTTGTCTCATTTTTTTACAGCACAGAAACCCTGACATTTTAACAGGGGTGTGTAGACTTTTTATATCCACTGTATAGGTCCAGATGGGGTTAAATAGGCCCAGTTAGGATTAGATAGGACCAGGTAGGGTTATTGGGTCAAGATAGGGTTAACAGAGTATAGTTAGGGTTAAGGGGTTAATGGGGTATAGTTCCGGTTAGTAGTGTAGTGCTTAGACTTTGTATCATGCCACTTATAGTGTTATTATAGGTGTTAATTAGTGTCCTATAGGGGTCTATATAGAACCTTATTGGCCTAATTGGGTTAATTAAGGGCTTATGGGCTCTGTATAGAGCCCCATGACTGATGGGGTTAATTTTAGGTGCCTCGTGGGGTACTTATAGTACCCCCGCAGCAGGGGATAATATTTTATTTAGCGCCGTCCTTTAAGGACCAGCAGTGGGAAATTTACATTTTTTAAATGCAACAGGGCTCCGATCAATTTAATATGGGGACACTTTGGGGGTCCCAATAAGTACCCCCAGCATAGAGAAGGGTTAATGTTAGGTGTCACGGGGGGTACTAACAGTACCCCCGCCGCCGGGATTGGCTTATGGTGCGACGCAGGCTCTTTAAGGACCTGCGCCTGGAAATTTGAATTTTTTTAATGCAACGGGGGTCCCGATTGAGACCGATCGGGATCCCCGCTGCAAGGGTTAATGTGGGGAGGCTGCAGGTGTCCTGATTGAGGCACCTGCAGCGTGGGGATGTGTTTAGGGTGCAGGGGGGATCATTAGACGCCGGTGTCGGGCTGCTGCATGGCGGTACTGATGGGCTTCAGTATCCCTTGCAAGCTCTTTTTTTGTGCTCTTAGGGATTCTTCCGAGGTACGAGGTTCAGACCATAGATTTATGTGTGCGAGGTCTACGTCGCCCGCCTCAGAGCCTATTGGTTGTGATCTCGCAAAGTAGGCTACGAGGAACATATTGAGGAATCGGCCCTCGCAAACAGCACTAAAATAGGGGGCCGAGGGAACGACGAGGTCTAATTTACTGAGGCGGATTGATTGTATTTGGGGCATCTTAGAAGTTCCTTATTTGTTTCCTATTGACTTTGTTGTCAATATCAGTAAGTAGAGGGTCACCAAATACTAATGGCGGTAGTAGACACTGGCAGAGCCGAATCTTTCCCATCATTTCCTCAGATATTTCTCGCTAGATCAGTATAGAGTATAACCCGCATACCCTTTTATCTTCACAATACCGGTTGCTATCAGTAATAGATTGCCCTAAAATCTATAGATACAACTGAATACCCCAATAAATATGGAGAGTAAATAACCCACTCCATCTAAATTATCACTGGGGTGGGTTTGTGTCTATATACCGTGCCTTGCAAAAGTATTCACCCCCCCGTGACTTTTTACCTATTTTGTCACATTACAGCCTGAAGTTCAATGTCTTGTTAATCTGAATTTTATGTGGCGGATCAGAACACAATAGTCTAAGTTGGTGACGTGAAATGAGAAAAATATATATACATAAAATATTTTTTAGAAACAGAAGATTGGCATGTGCGTATGTATTCACCCCCTTTGTTATGGAGCCCATAAAAAGCTCCGGTGCAACCAATTACCTTCAGAAGTCACATAATTAGTGACATGATGTCCACCTGTGTGCAATCTAAGTGTCACATGACCTGTCATTACATATACACACCTCAGAGGCTGCAACACCTAAGCAAGAGGCACCACTAACCAAACACTGCCATGAAGACCAAGGAACTCTCCAAACAAGTAAGGGACAATGTTGTTGAGAAGTACAAGTCAGGGTTAGGTTATAAAAAATATCCAAATCTTTGACGATCCCCAGGAGCACCATCAAATCTAATGGAATGGAAAGAACATGGCGCAACAGCAAACCTGCCAAGAGACGGCCGCCCACCAAAACTCACGGACCGGGCAAGGAGGGCATTAATCAGAGAGGCAGCACAGAGACCTAAGGTAACCCTGGAGGAGCTGCAGAGATCCACAGCAGAGACTGGAGTATCTGTACATAGGACGACAATAACCCGTACGCCCCATAGAGTTGGGCTTTATGGCAGAGTGGCCAGAAGAAAGCCATTACTTTCAGCAAAAAACAAAATGGCACGTGGGAGACTCCCAAAATGTATGGAGGAAGGTGCTCTGGTCTAATGAGACTAACATGGAACTTTTCGGCCATCAAAGAAAACGCTATGTCTGGCGCAAACCCAACACATCACATCGCCCAAAGAGCACCGTCCCCACAGTGACACATGGCGGTGGCAGCATCATGCTGGGGGGATGTTTGTCAGCAGCTGGGACTGGGAAACTGGTCAGTGGTCCCAGTGGTAAGATGTGGCAAGCTCATAGAGACTTATCCAAAGTGACTTGGAGCTGTGATTGCCGCAAGTGGTGGCGCTACAAAGTAATGACTTTAGGGGGTGAATAGTTATGCACAGGGACTTGTTCTGTTATTTTGTTAAGTTGTGGCAGGTTCTGTAAATGATGCAAATCCTCAAACAATCCGTGTTACTTCCAGGTTGTGAGGCAACAAAACACGAAAAATGCCAGGGGGTGAATACTTTTGCAAGGCACTGTGTATATATATATATATGGATTAATAATTACTAAATTACTAGATTACTGGACATTCACGGCTGCTTCACTCTTCAATTTATATATATATATATATATAAATACACACACACACACATACATATATACCATATTTTTCCGTGTATAAGATAGAATTTTTTAAAAAATGTTTAAAGTCTAAACATGAAACATGGTGGGGTCGTCTTATACACCCCTAGGGCCTCATTCTATTACCGGCCGTAAATCGGCCGTAAGGCTGCGATTCCTTGCGGGGGTTCTGTTAACTCGCGATTCTATTATACGACCCCGCAAGGATCTCCCCTTACGGCCGGCCGCATATCTTGAAATCGTCCGTAAGCTGTGAAATATAAAAAGCAAAAATAAATTCAAGCCTGCACTGTACAGCTCTGTAAATGCTAGGGATCATATTGGGGGACATGAGGATTAATAGTAACCCCCTCTCAAGCTTGCACATCAGCCCAAACCCGAGTTCAAATTAACTGTTTATTTTCCGGCTGCGGCGTGGGCGGGTCTGAGGTGCTCCAAGCACTCTGGACTTTTTACATGGATATTTTACGGATTTGAGTACAGGATAATTATGTGCTATTTTTTCTAACACCTAAAATCCCTTTATAGTCTTCTCAAAGTGCAGGATGGCTTTATTTGAGCTATTTTATGTGCTTAATTGGTGCTAGCGGGACCTTTTTCCTGCAAGTAACTGCGGCTCGCTTTTAGCCTTGCAGACAGGGTTCCCGGAGCAATTGAATTGCAAATAGGAATTTCTTACGGCCGAAACTCTTGCGGCCGTTTTAGATCAAAGGCTTTCCTCCGGCGCGAGCGGCCGCAAGAGATAGCAAGGCACCGGCCGCAAGCCTGCCGGAATCCCCGGCCGGAAGGGAATAGAATAGCAGAATAGCTTGTGGCCGGTCCTTGCGGCCCCGCAACGGCTGCGGCCGATAATAGAATGAGGGCCCTAGTCTGGTACTGTAATGCTGCCTCTGGCTACTAGATTTAAGGCAGGAGAAAATACACACATATTGGAAATGCATTGGTTCCAATTAGATTGCATTACACTGCAAGTGCGCATACAAATGTGTATTTTATAAGTTTTTATTGTGCTACACGTATATTTATGGGCACTTTATGTCATGATTTTCAATGATTTCCATTCTAGCTCAATATCCTTGTGATCATATAACTTATTACTTAGTCGCAATGTGCAATTGCATTTTTCCGGTTTAACACACAATGTGAGGGTTTTGCTCCTCTGAGCAGCATGTTGGTCCCGCGTGCTTGGCAATGTTTGTGTGTGTTACTGTGTTTGCCGTTGTGTATTTTCGAAGTCCCACATGCCTGGCGTTGTTTGTGTCTTACGGTCTTTGGCATCATGTATTTTATAAGTTCTGCGTGCCTGGCGTTGCTGAGCCTTGTTTTTTTCGTCCGACATTTTTTCCCTCAATGATTTTCGAGCGTCGAAAAGCTGAAAATATGGCTCCAATTAATTTGCAACTTAACTCCCAGGCTTCCTGGCTCTCCCCCTTGTAGCCTAAGTCCTGCGTGTTTCAACGGCTCGCCTCGCTTCCCGGCGGCAGCAAGTGCGTGACCAACATCGCAAACGTCACCAACATCACAAGATCCACAACTATATATGTGAAAAATATATATGCAACACCTACATGAACAACGCCAAGCAAGTCGAACTTAGAAAATACACGACGGCAAACACAGCAACACCTACATGTATAACGCCAAGCACGTCGAACTTAGAAAATACACGACGGCAAATACAGCAACACCTACACGAACAACGCCAAGCACGCCGAACTTAGAAAATACATGACGGCAAACACAGCAACACCTACACGAACAACGCCAAGCAAGCCGAACTTAGAAAATACATGACGGCAAACACAGCAACACCTACACGAACAACGCCAAGCACGCCGAACTTAGAAAATACACAACGGCAAACACAGCAACACCTACACGAACAACGCCAAGCACGCCGAACTTAGAAAATACATGACGGCAAACACAGCAACACCTACACGAACAACGCCAAGCAAGCCGAACTTAGAAAATACATGACGGCAAACACAGCAACACCTACACGAACAACGCCAAGCACGCCGAACTTAGAAAATACACAACGGCAAACACAGCAACACCTACACGAACAACGCCAAGCACGCCGAACTTAGAAAATACATGACGGCAAACACAGCAACACCTACACGAACAACGCCAAGCAAGCCGAACTTAGAAAATCCATGACGGCAAACACAGCAACACCTACACGAACAACGCCAAGCAAGCCGAACTTAGAAAATACATGACGGCAAACACAGCAACACCTACACGAACAACGCCAAGTAAGCTGAACTTAGAAAATACAGGACAGCAAACACAGCAACACCTACATGTATAACGCCAAGCACGCCGAACTTAGAAAATACACGACGGCAAACACAGCAAAACCTACACGAACAACGCCAAGCAAGCCGAACTTAGAAAATA
>JAPZIH010000223.1:22500-34804 GCA_027410445.1 Discoglossus pictus
ATATGGTGGGCTGAGAGTGATAGAAGCCCCCCGTACTATATATATTATATATATATATATATATACATAGCAATCATTTCACATATGGTGGGCTGAGAGTGACAGAAGCCCCCCGTACTATATATATATATACATAGCGATCATTTCACATATGGTGGGCTGAGAGTGACAGAAGCCCCCCGTACTATATATATATATACATAGCGATCATTTCACATATGGTGGTCTGAGAGAGATAGAAGCCCCCCGTACTATATATATATATATATATATATATATATACATAGCGATCATTTCACATATGGTGGGTTACATATGGTGGGCTGAGAGTGATAGAAGCCCCCCGTACTATATATATATACATAGCGATCATTTCACATATGGTGGGCTGAGAGTGACAGAAGCCCCCCGTACTATATATATATATATATATATATATATATATATATATATACATAGCGATCATTTCACATATGGTGGTCTGAGAGTGATAGAAGCCCCCCGTACTATATATATATATATATATACATAGCGATCATTTCACATATGGTGGTCTGAGAGCGATAGAAGCCCCCCGTACTATATATATATATACATAGCGATCATTTCACATATGGTGGGTTACATATGGTGGGCTGAGAGTGATAGAAGCCCCCCGTACTATATATATATATATATATACATAGCGATCATTTCACATATGGTGGTCTGAGAGCGATAGAAGCCCCCCGTACTATATATATATATACATAGCGATCATTTCACATATGGTGGGCTGAGAGTGACAGAAGCCCCCCGTACTATATATATATACATAGCGATCATTTCACATATGGTGGGCTGAGAGTGACAGAAGCCCCCCGTACTATATATATATATATACACATAGCGATCATTTCACATATGGTGGTCTGAGAGTGACAGAAGCCCCCCGTACTATATATATATATATACACATAGCGATCATTTCACATGAAATACTGTCTATTCACTGCACTCTGGGAAAATTGGATGGGGATATGCAAATAAGAGACCCACGCATGCTCACTCATAATTAATTCAATTACCATTTTATACATGGCTCCTTTTAAGCATGTGCTAATTGTATGTCACAGTTTTAGGCATAGCGACGGATGGATAATTCACAAACGAGGTCCCTTAACCACATTCAGCACTGATTCACGGTTACTGCCGATCCTCGACTCACACTCACTAAGACCACCTATTGATCACTGTCAGGTTACTAGTAGTAAGACCACCTATTGATCACTGTAAGGTTACTAGTAGTAAGACCACCTATTGATCACTGTAAGGTTACTAGTAGTAAGACCACCTATTGATCACTGTCAGGTTACTAGTAGTAAGACCACCTATTGATCACTGTCAGGTTACTAGTAGTAAGACCACCTATTGATCACTGTCAGGTTACTAGTAGTAAGACCACCTATTGATCACTGTAAGGTTACTAGCAGTAAGACCACCTATAGATCACTGTAAGGTTACTAGTAGTAAGACCACCTATAGATCACTGTCAGGTTACTAGTAGTAAGACCACCTATTGATTACTGTCAGGTTACTAGTAGTAAGACCACCTATTGATCACTGTCAGGTTACTAGTAGTAAGACCACCTATTGATCACTGTAAGGTTACTAGTAGTAAGACCACCTATTGATCACTGTAAGGTTACTAGTAGTAAGACCACCTATTGATCACTGTGAGGTTACTAGTAGTAAGACCACCTATTGATCACTGTCAGGTTACTAGTAGTAAGACCACCTATTGATCACTGTAATGTTACTAGCAGTAAGACCACCTATTGATCACTGTAATGTTACTAGCAGTAAGACCACCTATTGATCACTGTAAGGTTACTAGTAGTAAGACCACCTATAGATCACTGTAAGGTTACTAGTAGTAAGACCACCTATAGATCACTGTAAGGTTACTAGTAGTAAGACCACCTATTGATCACTGTAAGGTTACTAGTAGTAAGACCACCTATTGATCACTGTCAGGTTACTAGCAGTAAGACCACCTATAGATCACTGTAAGGTTACTAGTAGTAAGACCACCTATAGATCACTGTAAGGTTACTAGTAGTAAGACCACCTATTGATCACTGTAAGGTTACTAGTAGTAAGACCACCTATTGATCACTGTCAGGTTACTAGCAGTAAGACCACCTATAGATCACTGTAAGGTTACTAGTAGTAAGACCACCTATTGATCACTGTAAGGTTACTAGTAGTAAGACCACCTATAGATCACTGTAAGGTTACTAGTAGTAAGACCACCTATTGATCACTGTAAGGTTACTAGTAGTAAGACCACCTATTGATCACTGTCAGGTTACTAGCAGTAAGACCACCTATAGATCACTGTAAGGTTACTAGTAGTAAGACCACCTATTGATCACGGTCAGGTTACTAGCAGTAAGACCACCTATTGATCACTGTAAGGTTACTAGTAGTAAGACCACCTATAGATCACTGTAAGGTTACTAGTAGTAAGACCACCTATTGATCACGGTCAGGTTACTAGCAGTAAATCCACCTATTGATCACTGTCAGGTTACTAGCAGTAAGACCACCTATAGATCACTGTAAGGTTACTAGTAGTAAGACCACCTATTGATCACTGTCAGGTTACTAGTAGTAAGACCACCTATAGATCACTGTAAGGTTACTAGTAGTAAGACCACCTATTGATCACTGTAAGGTTACTAGTAGTAAGACCACCTATAGATCACTGTAAGGTTACTAGTAGTAAGACCACCTATTGATCACTGTAAGGTTACTAGTAGTAAGACCACCTATTGATCACTGTCAGGTTACTAGTAGTAAGACCACCTATAGATCACTGTAAGGTTACTAGTAGTAAGACCACCTATTGATCACTGTCAGGTTACTAGCAGTAAGACCACCTATAGATCACTGTAAGGTTACTAGTAGTAAGACCACCTATTGATCACTGTAAGGTTACTAGTAGTAAGACCACCTATTGATCACTGTCAGGTTACTAGTAGTAAGACCACCTATTGATCACTGTAAGGTTACTAGTAGTAAGACCACCTATTGATCACTGTAAGGTTACTAGTAGTAAGACCACCTATTGATCACTGTCAGGTTACTAGTAGTAAGACCACCTATTGATCACTGTAAGGTTACTAGTAGTAAGACCACCTATTGATCACTGTCAGGTTACTAGTAGTAAGACCACCTATTGATTACTGTCAGGTTACTAGTAGTAAGACCACCTATTGATCACTATCAGGTTACTAGCAGTAAGACCACCTATTGATCACTGTAATGTTACTAGCAGTAAGACCACCTATTGATCACTGTAAGGTTACTAGCAGTAAGACCACCTATTGATCACTGTGAAGTTACTAGTAGTAAGACCACCTATTGATCACTGTCAGGTTACTAGCAGTAAATCCACCTATTGATCACTGTGAAGTTACTAGTAGTAAGACCACCTATTGATCACTGTAAGGTTACTAGTAGTAAGACCACCTATTGATCACTGTCAGGTTACTAGTAGTAAGACCACCTATTGATCACTGTAAGGTTACTAGTAGTAAGACCACCTATTGATCACTGTCAGGTTACTAGTAGTAAGACCACCTATTGATCACTGTAATGTTACTAGCAGTAAGACCACCTATTGATCACTGTCAGGTTACTAGTAGTAAGACCACCTATTGATCACTGTCAGGTTACTAGCAGTAAGACCACCTATTGATCACTGTCAGGTTACTAGTAGTAAGACCACCTATAGATCACTGTCAGGTTACTAGTAGTAAGACCACCTATTGATCACTGTCAGGTTACTAGTAGTAAGACCACCTATTGATCACTGTCAGGTTACTAGTAGTAAGACCACCTATTGATCACTGTAAGGTTACTAGTAGTAAGACCACCTATAGATCACTGTCAAGTTACTAGTAGTAAGACCACCTATTGATCACTGTAAGGTTACTAGTAGTAAGACCACCTATTGATCACTGTAAGGTTACTAGTAGTAAGACCACCTATTGATCACTGTGAGGTTACTAGCAGTAAGACCACCTATTGATCACTGTGAGGTTACTAGTAGTAAGACCACCTATTGATCACTGTGAGGTTACTAGTAGTAAGACCACCTATTGATCACTGTGAAGTTACTAGTAGTAAGACCACCTATTGATCACTGTCAGGTTACTAGTAGTAAGACCACCTATTGATCACTGTAAGGTTACTAGTAGTAAGACCACCTATTGATCACTGTAAGGTTACTAGTAGTAAGACCACCTATTGATTACTGTGAGGTTACTAGTAGTAAGACCACCTATTGATCACTGTGAAGTTACTAGTAGTAAGACCACCTATTGATCACTGTAAGGTTACTAGTAGTAAGACCACCTATAGATCACTGTAAGGTTACTAGTAGTAAGACCACCTATTGATCACTGTAAGGTTACTAGTAGTAAGACCACCTATTGATCACTGTAAGGTTACTAGTAGTAAGACCACCTATTGATCACTGTGAGGTTACTAGCAGTAAGACCACCTATTGATCACTGTCAGGTTACTAGTAGTAAGACCACCTATTGATCACTGTCAGGTTACTAGTAGTAAGACCACCTATTGATCACTGTAAGGTTACTAGTAGTAAGACCACCTATTGATCACTGTAAGGTTACTAGTAGTAAGACCACCTATTGATCACTGTGAGGTTACTAGTAGTAAGACCACCTATTGATCACTGTGAAGTTACTAGCAGTAAGACCACCTATAGATCACTGTAAGGTTACTAGTAGTAAGACCACCTATTGATCACTGTGAAGTTACTAGTAGTAAGACCACCTATTGATCACTGTGAGGTTACTAGCAGTAAGACCACCTATTGATCACTGTGAGATTACTAGCAGTAAGACCACCTATTGATCACTGTAAGGTTACTAGTAGTAAGACCACCTATTGATCACTGTGGGGTTACTAGTAGTAAGACCACCTATTGATCACGGTCAGGTTACTAGTAGTAAGACCACCTATTGATCACTGTAAGGTTACTAGTAGTAAGACCACCTATTGATCACTGTCAGGTTACTAGCAGTAAGACCACCTATTGATCACTGTAAGGTTACTAGTAGTAAGACCACCTATTGATCACTGTAAGGTTACTAGCAGTAAGACCACCTATTGATCACTGTGAGATTACTAGCAGTAAGACCACCTATTGATCACTGTAAGGTTACTAGTAGTAAGACCACCTATTGATCACTGTGGGGTTACTAGTAGTAAGACCACCTATTGATCACGGTCAGGTTACTAGTAGTAAGACCACCTATTGATCACTGTGAGGTTACTAGTAGTAAGACCACCTATTGATCACTGTGAGGTTACTAGCAGTAAGACCACCTATTGATCACTGTGAGGTTACTAGCAGTAAGACCACCTATTGATCACTGTCAGGTTACTAGTAGTAAGACCACCTATTGATCACTGTAAGGTTACTAGTAGTAAGACCACCTATTGATCACTGTCAGGTTACTAGCAGTAAGACCACCTATTGATCACTGTCAGGTTACTAGTAGTAAGACCACCTATTGATCACTGTAAGGTTACTAGTAGTAAGACCACCTATTGATCACTGTAAGGTTACTAGCAGTAAGACCACCTATTGACCACTGTAAGGTTACTAGTAGTAAGACCACCTATTGATCACTGTGGGGTTACTAGTAGTAAGACCACCTATTGATCACGGTCAGGTTACTAGTAGTAAGACCACCTATAGATCACTGTAAGGTTACTAGTAGTAAGACCACCTATTGATCACTGTAATGTTACTAGCAGTAAGACCACCTATTGATCACTGTGAGGTTACTAGTAGTAAGACCACCTATAGATCACTGTCAGGTTACTAGTAGTAAGACCACCTATTGATCACTGTAAGGTTACTAGCAGTAAGACCACCTAATGATCACTGTGAGGTTACTAGCAGTAAGACCACCTATAGATCACTGTAAGGTTACTAGTAGTAAGACCACCTATAGATCACTGTGAGGTTACTAGTAGTAAGACCACCTATTGATCACTGTAAGGTTACTAGTAGTAAGACCACCTATAGATCACTGTGAGGTTACTAGCAGTAAGACCACCTATAGATCACTGTAAGGTTACTAGTAGTAAGACCACCTATTGATCACTGTAAGGTTACTAGTAGTAAGACCACCTATAGATCACTGTGAGGTTACTAGCAGTAAGACCACCTATAGATCACTGTAAGGTTACTAGCAGTAAGACCACCTATTGATCACTGTAAGGTTACTAGCAGTAAGACCACCTATAGATCACTGTAAGGTTACTAGTAGTAAGACCACCTATAGATCACTGTCAGGTTACTAGCAGTAAGACCACCTATTGATCACTGTCAGGTTACTAGCAGTAAGACCACCTATTGATCACTGTCAGGTTACTAGCAGTAAGACCACCTATAGATCACTGTCAGGTTACTAGTAGTAAGACCACCTATTGATCACTGTAAGGTTACTAGTAGTAAGACCACCTATTGATCACTGTCAGGTTACTAGCAGTAAGACCACCTATTGATCACTGTCAGGTTACTAGCAGTAAGACCACCTATTGATTACTGTCAGGTTACTAGTAGTAAGACCACCTATTGATCACTGTGAAGTTACTAGTAGTAAGACCACCTATTGATCACTGTGAAGTTACTAGTAGTAAGACCACCTATTGATTACTGTCAGGTTACTAGTAGTAAGACCACCTATTGATCACTGTAAGGTTACTAGTAGTAAGACCACCTATTGATCACTGTAAGGTTACTAGTAGTAAGACCACCTATTGATCACTGTCAGGTTACTAGCAGTAAGACCACCTATTGATCACTGTCAGGTTACTAGTAGTAAGACCACCTATTGATCACTGTAAGGTTACTAGTAGTAAGACCACCTATTGATCACTGTCAGGTTACTAGTAGTAAGACCACCTATTGATCACTGTAAGGTTACTAGTAGTAAGACCACCTATTGATCACTGTGAGGTTACTAGTAGTAAGACCACCTATTGATCACTGTAAGGTTACTAGTAGTAAGACCACCTATTGATCACTGTCAGGTTACTAGTAGTAAGACCACCTATAGATCACTGTAAGGTTACTAGTAGTAAGACCACCTATTGATCACTGTAAGGTTACTAGTAGTAAGACCACCTATTGATCACTGTAAGGTTACTAGTAGTAAGACCACCTATTGATCACTGTCATGTTACTAGTAGTAAGACCACCTATTGATCACTGTAAGGTTACTAGTAGTAAGACCACCTAATGATCACTGTGAGGTTACTAGTAGTAAGACCACCTATTGATCACTGTCAGGTTACTAGTAGTAAGACCACCTATTGATCACTGTCAGGTTACTAGTAGTAAGACCACCTATTGATCACTGTCAGTTTACTAGTAGTAAGACCACCTATTGATCACTGTCAGGTTACTAGTAGTAAGACCACCTATTGATCACTGTAAGGTTACTAGTAGTAAGACCACCTATTGATCACTGTAAGGTTACTAGTAGTAAGACCACCTATTGATCACTGTGAGTTTACTAGTAGTAAGACCACCTATTGATCACTGTGAAGTTACTAGTAGTAAGACCACCTATAGATCACTGTCAGGTTACTAGTAGTAAGACCACCTATTGATCACTGTAAGGTTACTAGCAGTAAGACCACCTATTGATCACTGTAAGGTTACTAGCAGTAAGACCACCTATTGATCACTGTAAGGTTACTAGTAGTAAGACCACCTATTGATCACGGTCAGGTTACTAGTAGTAAGACCACCTATTGATCACTGTAAGGTTACTAGTAGTAAGACCACCTATAGATCACTGTGAGGTTACTAGTAGTAAGACCACCTATAGATCACTGTCAGGTTACTAGCAGTAAGACCACCTATTGATCACTGTCAGGTTACTAGTAGTAAGACCACCTATTGATCACTGTGAGATTACTAGCAGTAAGACCACCTATTGATCACTGTCAGGTTACTAGCAGTAAGACCACCTATAGATCACTGTCAGGTTACTAGTAGTAAGACCACCTATTGATCACTGTAAGGTTACTAGTAGTAAGACCACCTATTGATCACTGTAAGGGTTACTAGCAGTAAGACCATCTATAGGATCAACTGTAAGGTTACTAGTAGTAAACCACCTATAGATCACTGTCAGGTTACTAGCAGTAAGACCACCTATTGATCACTGTCAGGTTACTAGCAGTAAGACCTACCTATTGATCACTGTCCAGGTTACTAGTAGTAAGACCACCTATTGATCACTGTCAGTTTACTATTAGTAAGACCACCTATTGATCACTGTCAGGTTACTAGTAGTAAGACCACCTATTGATCACTGTCAGGTTACTAGTAGTAAGACCACCTATTGATCACTGTCAGGTTACTAGTAGTAAGACCACCTATTGATCACTGTAATGTTACTAGCAGTAAGACCACCTATTGATCACTGTGAGATTACTAGCAGTAAGACCACCTATTGATCACTGTCAGGTTACTAGTAGTAAGACCACCTATTGATCACTGTCAGGTTACTAGTAGTAAGACCACCTATTGATCACTGTGAGATTACTAGCAGTAAGACCACCTATTGATCACTGTGAGATTACTATCAGTAAGACCACCTATTGATCACTGTCAGGTTACTAGTAGTAAGACCACCTATTGATCACTGTCAGGTTACTAGCAGTAAGACCACCTATTGATCACTGTCAGGTTACTAGCAGTAAGACCACCTATTGATCACTGTCAGGTTACTAGTAGTAAGACCACCTATTGATTACTGTCAGGTTACTAGTAGTAAGACCACCTATTGATCACTGTGAGGTTACTAGTAGTAAGACCACCTATTGATCACTGTAAGGTTACTAGTAGTAAGACCTCCTATTGATCACTGTGAAGTTACTAGTAGTAAGACCACCTATTGATCACTGTGAAGTTACTAGTAGTAAGACCACCTATTGATCACTGTGAAGTTACTAGCAGTAAGACCACCTATTGATCACTGTCAGGTTACTAGCAGTAAGACCACCTATTGATCACGGTCAGGTTACTAGTAGTAAGACCACCTATTGATCACTGTCAGGTTACTAGCAGTAAGACCACCTATTGATCACTGTGAAGTTACTAGTAGTAAGACCACCTATTGATCACTGTCAGGTTACTAGCAGTAAGACCACCTATTGATCACTGTGAAGTTACTAGCAGTAAGACCACCTATTGATCACTGTCAGGTTACTAGTAGTAAGACCACCTATTGATTACTGTCAGGTTACTAGTAGTAAGACCACCTATTGATCACTGTGAAGTTACTAGTAGTAAGACCACCTATTGATCACTGTGAAGTTACTAGTAGTAAGACCACCTATTGATCACTGTGAAGTTACTAGCAGTAAGACCACCTATTGATCACTGTCAGGTTACTAGCAGTAAGACCACCTATTGATCACGGTCAGGTTACTAGTAGTAAGACCACCTATTGATCACTGTCAGGTTACTAGCAGTAAGACCACCTATTGATCACTGTAAGGTTACTAGTAGTAAGACCACCTATTGATCACTGTCAGGTTACTAGTAGTAAGACCACCTATTGATCACTGTAAGGTTACTAGCAGTAAGACCACCTATTGATCACTGTAAGGTTACTAGCAGTAAGACCATCTATAGATCACTGTCAGGTTACTAGTAGTAAGACCACCTATTGATCACTGTCAGGTTACTAGTAGTAAGACCACCTATTGATCACTGTAAGGTTACTAGCAGTAAGACCACCTATAGATCACTGTCAGGTTACTAGTAGTAAGACCACCTATTGATCACTGTCAGGTTACTAGTAGTAAGACCACCTATTGATCACTGTAAGGTTACTAGTAGTAAGACCACCTATTGATCACTGTAAGGTTACTAGTAGTAAGACCACCTACTACCTGTACTATTTATTGTACTATTTCTTGTACTATTTATTGTACCATCCTGTAGAGGATCCTTGGAGGGTCCTTGGAGAGAGTGGGGGCACCATGACCAAATACAACAGCCAGAAATGTGAAAGGAATTTTGCCAAGGATACGGACATCACCACCTCGGCTCAAGAGGGGGCTAGATTCACTAAGGTGAGAACGTACCTATCTAGGTCTAGAGCACATAGAGACTCCATAGAATAAGAGCACCTGAAGCAATGTAACCTCAGTAATGAGTACCCATATCTCTCACTTCCAACCTGCCAAGCTGTCCTGTACCCTCAGGTCCTGAAAGGACCATATACAACTCACTGACAGCATGCACCTGGAGCAAACTAAGTAATGAGCAGCTTCTCACTTTAGTAGATATAGATCAGATATAGGGTTATGGCGTATGATAAGGAGACAGGTGCGGGGCACATAGAGGACAGGTGCGGAGCATCATAGGAGACTGGTGCGGGGCACATATAGACAGGTGCAGGGCACATAGAGACAGGTGCGGGGGCACATAGATGACAGGTGCGAGGCACATAGAGACAGGTGCAGGGGGCACATAGAGACAGGGCGTAGGCTAGGGCACATAGGGGTAGGGGGAATGAAGTGGGGGGGGTGCAGAGGGGACACATAGAGATAGGTGCGCGGGGCACATAGAGATCAGGTGCGAGGGGCACATAGAGGACAGGTGCGAGGGCACATAGAGACAGGTGCAGGGCACATAGAGACAGGTGCAGGGCACATAGAGACAGGTGCGAGGCACATAGAGACAGGTGCAGGACACATAGAGACAGGTGCAGGGAACATAGAGACAGGTGCGGGGCACATAGAGACAGGTGCGAGGCACATAGAGACAGGTGCGAGGCACATAGAGACAGGTGCAGGGCACATAGAGACAGGTGCAGGGCACATAGAGACAGGTGCGAGGCACATAGAGACAGGTGCAGGGCACATAGAGACAGGTGCAGGGCACATAGAGACAGGTGCGAGGCACATAGAGACAGGTGCGAGGCACATAGAGACAGGTGCGAGGCACATAGAGACAGGTGCGGGGCACATAGAGACAGGTGCGGGGCACATAGAGACAGGTGCGAGGCACATAGAGACAGGTGCAGGGCACATAGAGACAGGTGCGAGGCACATAGAGACTGGTGCGAGGCACATAGAGACAGGTGCGGGGCACATAGAGACAGGTGCGGGGCACATAGAGACAGGTGCGGGCACATAGAGACAGGTGCGGGCACATAGAGACAGGTGCGAGGCACATAGAGACAGGTGCGAGGCACATAGAGACAGGTGCGGGGCACATAGAGACAGGTGCGAGGCACATAGAGACAGGTGCGGGGCACATAGAGACAGGTGCGAGGCACATAGAGACAGGTGCGGGGCACATAGAGACAGGTGCGGGGCACATAGAGACAGGTGCGAGGCACATAGAGACAGGTGCAGGGGCACATAGAGACAGGTGCGAGGCACATAGAGACTGGGTGCGAGGCACATAGAGGACAGGTGCGGGGGCACATAGAGACAGTGCGTGGGCACATAGAGACAGTGCGGGGCACATAGAGACAGGTGCGGGCACATAGAGACAGGTGTGAGGCACATAGAGACAGGTGCGAGGGCACATAGAGACATGTGCGGGGCACATAGAGACTGGTGCGAGGCACATAGAGACAGGTGCGGGGGCACATAGAGACAGGTGCGGGGCACATAGAGACAGGTGCGAGGCACATCAGAGACAGGGTGCGGGCACATAGAGACTGGTGCGAGGCACATAGAGACAGGTGCGGGGCACATAGAGGACAGGGTGCGGGGCACATAGAGACAGGGTGCGGGTCACATAGAGACAGTGCGAGGCACATAGAGACTGGTGCGAGGCACATAGAGACAGGTGCGGGGCACATAGAGACAGGTGCGGGGCACATAGAGACAGGTGCGGGGCACATAGAGACAGGTGCGGGCACATAGAGACAGGTGCGGGCACATAGAGACAGGTGTGAGGCACATAGAGACAGGTGCAGGGCACATAGAGACAGGTGTGAGGCACATAGAGACTGGTGCGGGGCACATAAATGCGGGTGTGGGGCACTTAAAGGTGGGTGTGGGGCACATAAATGCGGGTGTGGGGCACTTAAAGGTGGGTGTGGGGCACATAAATGCGGGTGTGGGGCACTTAAAGGTGGGTGTGGGGCACATAAATGCGGGTGTGGGGCACATAAATGCGGGTGTGGGGCACATAAAGGCGGGTGTGGGATACATAAAGTCGGGTGCAGGGCAC
>JAPZIH010000224.1:0-34847 GCA_027410445.1 Discoglossus pictus
TTGGATGTCCCTCTGTCCCTGGCTGTCCTACACTAGTTGTCTCTCTGTCCCAGGATGGATGTCCCTCTGTCCCTGATTGTCCTATACTAGTTGTCCCTCTGTCGCAGGCTGGATGTCCCTCTGTCCCTGGCTGTCCTACACTAGTTGTCTCTCTGTCCCAGGTTGGATGTCCCTTTGTCCCTGACTGTCCTACATGAGTTGTGTCTTTGTCCCAGGTTGGATGTCCCTCTGTCTCTGGCTGTCCTATACTAGTTGTCTCTCTGTCCCAGGTTGGATGTTTTTCTGTCCCAGGCTGTCCTATACTTGTTGTCTCTCTGTCCCAGGTTGGAAGTCCCTTTTGTCCCTGGCTGTCCTATACTTGTTGTCTCTCTGTCCCAGGTTGGAAGTCCCTTTGTCCCTGGCTGTCCTACACAAGTTGTCTCTCTGTCTCAGGCTGGATGTCCCTCTGTCCCTGGCTGTCCTACACTAGTTGTGTCTCTGTCCCAGGTTGGATGTCCCTCTAAACCTGGCTGTCCTATACTAGATGTCTCTCTGTCCCAGGTTGGATGTCCCTCTGCCCCTGACTGTCCTACACTAGTTGTCTCTCTGCCCCAGGTTGGATGTCCCTCTGTCCCTGGCTGTCCTATACTAGTTGTCTCTCTGTCCCAGGTTGGATGTCCCTCTGCCCCTGACTGTCCTACACTAGTTGTCTCTCTGTCCCAGGTTGGATGTCCCTCTGCCCCGGACTGTCCTACACTAGTTGTCTCTCTGCCCCAGGTTGGATGTCCCTCTGTCCCTGGCTGTCCTATACTAGATGTCTCTCTGTCCCAGGTTGGATGTCCCTCTGCCCCTGACTGTCCTACACTAGTTGTCTCTCTGTCCCAGGTTGGATGTCCCTCTGTCCCTGGCTGTCCTACACTAGTTGTCTCTCTGCCCCACTTTGGATATCCCTCTGTCCCTGGCTGTCCTATACTAGTTGTCTCTCTGTCCCTGGATGGATGTCCCTTTGTCCCTGACTGTCTCACACGAGTTGTGTCTCTGTCCCAGGTTGGATGTCCCTCTGTCCCTGGCTGTCCTATACTAGTTGTCTCTCTCTGTCCCAGGATGGATGTCCCTCTGTCCCTGGCTGTCCTACACAAGTTGTGTCTCTGTCCCAGGCTGGATGTCCCTCTGTCCCTGGCTGTCCTATACTAGATGTCTCTCTCTGTCCCAGGATGGATGTCCCTCTGTCCCAGGTTGGATGTCCCTCTGTCCCTGGCTGTCCTACACAAGTTGTCCCTCTTTCCCAGGTTGGATGTCCCTCTGTCCCTGGCTGTCCTTCACTAGTTGTCCCTCTGTCCCAGGCTGGATGTCACTCTGTCCCTGGCTGTCCTACACTAGTTGTCCCTCTGTCCCAGGCTGGATGTCCCTCTGTCCCTGGCTGTCCTACACTAGTTGTCTCTCTGTCCCAGGTTGGATGTCCCTCTGTCCCTGGCTGTCCTATACTAGTTGTCTCTCTGTCCCAGGTTGGATGTTTTTCTGTCCCTGGCTGTCCTATACTTGTTGTCTCTCTGTCCCAGGTTGGAAGTCCATTTTGTCCCTGGCTGTCCTATACTTGTTGTCTCTCTGTCCCAGGTTGGAAGTCCCTTTGTCCCTTGCTGTCCTATACTTGTTGTCTCTCTGTCCCAGGCTGGATGTCCCTCTGTCCCTGGCTGTCCTACACTAGTTGTGTCTTTACCAGGTTGGATGTCCCTCTAAACCTGGCTGTCCTATACTAGATGTCTCTCTGTCCCAGGTTGGATGTCCCTCTGTCCCTGGCTGTCCTACACTAGTTGTCTCTCTGTCCCAGGTTGGATGTCCCTCTAAACCTGGCTGTCCTATACTAGATGTCTCTCTGTCCCAGGATGGATGTCCCTATGCCCCTGACTGTCCTACACTAGTTGTCTCTCTGTCCCAGGTTGGATGTCCCTCTGTCCCTGCCTGTCCTATACTAGTTGTCTCTCTGTCCCAGGTTGGATGTCCCTCTATATCTGGCTGTCCTACACTAGTTGTGTCTCTTTCCCAGGTTGGATGTCCCTCTAAACCTGGCTGTCCTATATTAGATGTCTCTCTGTCCCAGGCTGTCCTACACAATTGGTGTCTCTGTCCCAGGCTGGATGTCCCTTTTTCTCTGGCTGTCCTATACTAGTTGTCTCTCTCTGTCATAAGGATGGATGTCCCTCTGTCCTACACTAGTTGTCTCTCTCTGTCCCAGGTTGGATGTCCCTCTGTCCCAGGTTGGATGTCCCTCTGTCCCTGGCTGTCCTACACTAGTTGTCTCTCTGTCCAAGGATGGATGTCCCTCTGTCCCTGATTGTCCTATACTAGTTGTCCCTCTGTCCCAGGCTGGATGTCCCTCTGTCCCTGGCTGTCCTACACTAGTTGTCTCTCTGTCCCAGGTTGGATGTCCCTTTGTCCCTGACTGTCCTACATGAGTTGTGTCTTTGTCCCAGGTTGGATGTCCCTCTGTCTCTGGCTGTCCTATACTAGTTGTCTCTCTGTCCCAGGTTGGATGTTTTTCTGTCCCAGGCTGTCCTATACTTGTTGTCTCTCTGTCCCAGGTTGGAAGTCCCTTTTGTCCCTGGCTGTGCTATACTTGTTGTCTCTCTGTCCCAGGTTGGAAGTCCCTTTGTCCCTGGCTGTCCTACACAAGTTGTCTCTCTGTCTCAGGCTGGATGTCCCTCTGTCCCTGGCTGTCCTACACTAGTTGTGTCTTTACCAGGTTGGATGTCCCTCTAAACCTGGCTGTCCTATACTAGATGTCTCTCTGTCCCAGGTTGGATGTCCCTCTGCCCCTGACTGTCCTACACTAGTTGTCTTTCTGTCCCAGGTTGGATGTCCCTCTGTCCCTGCCTGTCCTATACTAGTTGTCTCTCTGTCCCAGGTTGGATATCCCTCTATATCTGGCTGTCCTACACTAGTTGTGTCTCTTTCCCAGGTTGGATGTCCCTCTAAACCTGGCTGTCCTATACTAGATGTCTCTCTGTCCCAGGCTGTCCTACACAATTGGTGTCTCTGTCCCAGGCTGGATGTCCCTTTTTCTCTGGCTGTCCTATACTAGTTGTCTCTCTCTGTCCCAGGATGGATGTCCCTCTGTCCTACACTAGTTGTCTCTCTCTGTCCCAGGTTGGATGTCCCTCTGTCCCAGGTTGGATGTCCCTCTGTCCCTGGCTGTCCTACACTAGTTGTCTCTCTGTCCCAGGATGGATGTCCCTCTGTCCCTGATTGTCCTATACTAGTTGTCCCTCTGTCCCAGGCTGGATGTCCCTCTGTCCCTGGCTGTCCTACACTAGTTGTCTCTCTGTCCCAGGTTGGATGTCCCTTTGTCCCTGACTGTCCTACATGAGTTGTGTCTCTGTCCCAGGTTGGATGTCCCTCTGTCTCTGGCTGTCCTACACTAGTTGTGTCTCTGTCCCAGGTTGGATGTCCCTTTGTCCCTGACTGTCCTACATGAGTTGTGTCTCTGTCCCAGGTTGGATGTCCCTCTGTCCCTGGCTGTCCTATACTAGTTGTCTCTCTGTCCCAGGTTGGATGTTTTATTGTCCCTGGCTGTCCTATACTTGTTGTATCTCTGTCCCAGGTTGGAAGTCCCTTTTGTCCCTGGCTGTGCTATACTTGTTATCTCTCTGTCCCAGGTTGGAAGTCCCTTTGTCCCTGGCTGTCCTACACAAGTTGTCTCTCTGTCTCAGGCTGGATGTCCCTCTTTCCCTGGCTGTCATACACTAGTTGTGTCTTTACCAGGTTGGATGTCCCTCTGCCCCTGACTGTCCTACACTAGTTGTCTCTCTGTCCCAGGTTGGATGTCCCTCTAAACCTGGCTGTCCTATACTAGATGTCTCTCTGTCCCAGGATGGATGTCCCTATGCCCCTGACTGTCCTACACTAGTTGTCTTTCTGTCCCAGGTTGGATGTCCCTCTGTCCCTGCCTGTCCTATACTAGTTGTCTCTCTGTCCCAGGTTGGATATCCCTCTATATCTGGCTGTCTTACACTAGTTTTGTCTCTTTCCCAGGTTGGATGTCCCTCTAAACCTGGCTGTCCTATACTAGATGTCTCTCTGTCCCAGGCTGTCCTACACAATTGGTGTCTCTGTCCCAGGCTGGATGTCCCTTTTTCTCTGGCTGTCCTATACTAGTTGTCTCTCTCTGTCCCAGGATGGATGTCCCTCTGTCCTACACTAGTTGTCTCTCTCTGTCCCAGGTTGGATGTTCCTCTGTCCCAGGTTGGATGTCCCTCTGTCCCTGGCTGTCCTACACTAGTTGTCTCTCTGTCCCAGGATGGATGTCCCTCTGTCCCTAATTGTCCTATACTAGTTGTCCCTCTGTCCCAGGCTTGATGTCCCTCTGTCCCTGGCTGTCCTACACTAGTTGTCTCTCTGTCCCAGGTTGGATGTCCCTTTGTCCCTGACTGTCCTACATGAGTTGTGTCTCTGTCCCAGGTTGGATGTCCCTCTGTCTCTGGCTGTCCTACACTAGTTGTGTCTCAGTCCCAGGTTGGAAGTCCCTATTGTCCCTGGCTGTCCTATACTTTTTGTGTCTCTGTCCCAGGTTGGAAGTCCCTTTGTCCCTGGCTGTCCTATACTTGTTGTCTCTCTGTCTCAGGCTGGATGTCCCTCTGTCCCTGGCTGTCCTACACTAGTTGTGTCTCTGTCCCAGGCTGGATGTCCCTCTGTCCCTGGCTGTCCTATACTAGATGTCTCTCTCTGTCCCAGGATGGATGTCCCTCTGTCCCAGGTTGGATGTCCCTCTGTCCCTGGCTGTCCTACACTAGTTGTCTCTCTGTCCCAGGTTGGATGTCCCTCTGTCCCTGGCTGTCCTTCACTAGTTGTCCCTCTGTCCCAGGCTGGATGTCCCTCTGTCCCTGGCTGTCCTACACTAGTTGTCCCTCTGTCCCAGGCTGGATGTCCCTCTGTCCCTGGCTGTCCTACACTAGTTGTCTCTCTGTCCCAGGTTGGATGTCCCTCTGTCCCTGGCTGTCCTATACTAGTTGTCTCTCTGTCCCAGGTTGGATGTTTTTCTGTCCCTGGCTGTCCTATAATTGTTGTCTCTCTGTCCGAGGTTGGAAGTCCCTTTGTCCCTGACTGTCCTACACTAGTTGTCTCTCTGTCCCAGGCTGGATGTCCCTCTGTCCCTGGCTGTCCTTCACTAGTTGTCCCTCTGTCCCAGGCTGGATGTCCCTCTGTCCCTGGCTGTCCTACACTAGTTGTCCCTCTGTCCCAGGCTGGATGTCCCTCTGTCCCTGGCTGTCCTACACTAGTTGTCTCCTGTCCCAGGTTGGATGTCCCTCTGTCCCTGGCTGTCCTTCACTAGTTGTCCCACTGTCCCAGGCTGGATGTCCCTCTGTCCCTGGCTGTCCTACACTAGTTTTGTCTCTGTCCAAGGTTGGGTGTCCCTCTGTCCCTGGCTGTCCTATACTAGTTGTCTCTCTGTCCCAGGTTGGATGTCCCTTTGTCCCTGACTGTCCTATACAAGTTGTGTCTCTGTCCCAGGCTGGATGTCCCTCTGTCTCTGGCTGTCCTACACTAGTTGTGTCTCTGTCCAAGGTTGGGTGTCCCTCTGTCCCTTGCTGTCCTATACTAGTTGTCTCTCTGTCCCAGGTTGGATGTCTCTCTGTCCCTGGCTGTCCTATACTTGTTGTCTCTCTGTCCCAGGTTGGAAGTCCCTTTTGTCCCTGGCTGTCCTATACTTGTTGTCTCTCTGTCCCAGGTTGGAAGTCCCTTTGTCCCTGGCTGTCCTATACATGTTGTCTCTCTGTCTCAGGCTGGATGTCCCTCTGTCCCTTGCTGTCCTACACTAGTTGTGTCTCTGTCCCAGGTTGGATGTCCCTCTAAACCTGGCTGTCCTATACTAGATGTCTCTCTGTCCCAGGTTGGATGTCCCTCTGCCCCTGAATGTCCTACACTAGTTGTCTCTCTGTCCCAGGTTGGATGTCCCTCTGTCCCTGGCTGTCCTATACTAGATGTCTCTCTGTCCCAGGTTGGATGTCCCTATGCCCCTGACTGTCCTACACTAGTTGTCTCTCTGTCCCAGGTTGGATGTCCCTCTGTCCCTGACTGTCCTATACTAGTTGTCTCTCTGTCCCAGGTTGGATGTCCCTCTATATCTGGCTGTCCTACACAATTGGTGTCTCTGTCCCAGGCTGGATGTCTTTCTTTCCCTGGCTGTCCTATACTAGTTGTCTCTCTCTGTCCCAGGATGGATGTCCCTCTGTCCTACACTAGTTGTCTCTCTCTGTCCCAGGTTGGATGTCCCTCTGTCCCAGGTTGGATGTCCCTCTGTCCCTGGCTGTCCTACACTAGTTGTCTCTCTGTCCCAGGATGGATGTCCCTCTGTCCCTGATTGTCCTATACTAGTTGTCCCTCTGTCCCAGGCTGGATGTCCCTCTGTCCCTGGCTGTCCTACACTAGTTGTCTCTCTGTCCCAGGTTGGAAGTCCCTTTGTCCCTGACTGTCCTACATGAGTTGTGTCTCTGTCCCAGGTTGGATGTCCCTCTGTCTCTGGCTGTCCTACACTAGTTGTGTCTCTGTCCAAGGTTGGGTGTCCCTCTGTCCCTGGCTGTCCTACACTAGTTGTCTCTCTGTATCAGGTTGGATGTCCCTCTGTCCCTGGCTGTCCTATACTAGTTGTCTCTTTGTCCCAGGTTGGATGTCTCTCTATCCCTGGCTGTCCTATACTTGTTGTCTCTCTGTCCCAGGTTGGAAGTCCATTTTGTCCCTGGCTGTCCTATACTTGTTGTCTCTCTGTCCCAGGTTGGAAGTCCCTTTGTCCCTGGCTGTCCTATACTTGTTGTCTCTCTGTCTCAGGCTGGATGTCCCTCTGTCCCTGGCTGTCCTACACTAGTTGTGTCTCTGTCCCAGGTTGGATGTCCCTCTAAACCTGGCTATCCTATACTAGATGTCTCTCTGTCCCAGGTTGGATGTCCCTATGCCCCTGACTGTCCTACACTAGTTTTCTCTCTGTCCCAGGTTGGATGTCCCTCTGTCCCTGGCTGTCCTACACAAGTTGTCCCTCTTTCCCAGGTTGGATGTCCCTCTGTCCCTGGCTGTCCTTCACTAGTTGTCCCTCTGTCCCAGGCTGGATGTCCCTCTGTCCCTTGCTGTCATACACTAGTTGTCCCTCTGTCCCAGGCTGGATGTCCCTCTGTCCCTGGCTGTCCTACACTAGTTGTCTCTCTGTCCCAGGTTGGATGTCCCTCTGTCCCTGGCTGTCCTATACTAGTTGTCTCTCTGTCCCAGGTTGGATGTTTTTCTGTCCCTGGCTGTCCTATACTTGTTGTCTCTCTGTCCCAGGTTGGAAGTCCATTTTGTCCCTGGCTGTCCTATACTTGTTGTCTCTCTGTCCCAGGTTGGAAGTCCCTTTGTCCCTTGCTGTCCTATACTTGTTGTCTCTCTGTCTCAGGCTGGATGTCCCTCTGTCCCTGGCTGTCCTACACTAGTTGTGTCTTTACCAGGTTGGATGTCCCTCTAAACCTGGCTGTCCTATACTAGATGTCTCTCTGTCCCAGGTTGGATGTCCCTCTGCCCCTGACTGTCCTACACTAGTTGTCTCTCTGTCCCAGGTTGGATGTCCCTCTAAACCTGGCTGTCCTATACTAGATGTCTCTCTGTCCCAGGATGGATGTCCCTATGCCCCTGACTGTCCTACACTAGTTGTCTTTCTGTCCCAGGTTGGATGTCCCTCTGTCCCTGCCTGTCCTATACTAGTTGTCTCTCTGTCCCAGGTTGGATATCCCTCTATATCTGGCTGTCCTACACTAGTTGTGTCTCTTTCCCAGGTTGGATGTCCCTCTAAACCTGGCTGTCCTATATTAGATGTCTCTCTGTCCCAGGCTGTCCTACACAATTGGTGTCTCTGTCCCAGGCTGGATGTCCCTTTTTCTCTGGCTGTCCTATACTAGTGGTCTCTCTCTGTCATAAGGATGGATGTCCCTCTGTCCTACACTAGTTGTCTCTCTCTGTCCCAGGTTGGATGTCCCTCTGTCCCTGGCTGTCCTACACTAGTTGTCTCTCTGTCCCAGGATGGATGTCCCTCTGTCCCTGATTGTCCTATACTAGTTGTCCCTCTGTCCCAGGCTGGATGTCCCTCTGTCCCTGGCTGTCCTACACTAGTTGTCTCTCTGTCCCAGGTTGGATGTCCCTTTGTCCCTGACTGTCCTACATGAGTTGTGTCTTTGTCCCAGGTTGGATGTCCCTCTGTCTCTGGCTGTCCTATACTAGTTGTCTCTCTGTCCCAGGTTGGATGTTTTTCTGTCCCAGGCTGTCCTATACTTGTTGTCTCTCTGTCCCAGGTTGGAAGTCCCTTTTGTCCCTGGCTGTGCTATACTTGTTGTCTCTCTGTCCCAGGTTGGAAGTCCCTTTGTCCCTGGCTGTCCTACACAAGTTGTCTCTCTGTCTCAGGCTGGATGTCCCTCTGTCCCTGGCTGTCCTACACTAGTTGTGTCTCTGTCCCAGGTTGGATGTCCCTCTAAACCTGGCTGTCCTATACTAGATGTCTCTCTGTCCCAGGTTGGATGTCCCTCTGCCCCTGACTGTCCTACACTAGTTGTCTCTCTGCCCCAGGTTGGATGTCCCTCTGTCCCTGGCTGTCCTATACTAGTTGTCTCTCTGTCCCAGGTTGGATGTCCCTCTGCCCCTGACTGTCCTACACTAGTTGTCTCTCTGTCCCAGGTTGGATGTCCCTCTGCCCCGGACTGTCCTACACTAGTTGTCTCTCTGCCCCAGGTTGTATGTCCCTCTGTCCCTGGCTGTCCTATACTAGATGTCTCTCTGTCCCAGGTTGGATGTCCCTCTGCCCCTGACTGTCCTACACTAGTTGTCTCTCTGTCCCAGGTTGGATGTCCCTCTGCCCATGACTGTCCTACACTAGTTGTCTCTCTGCCCCACTTTGGATATCCCTCTGTCCCTGGCTGTCCTATACTAGTTGTCTCTCTGTCCCTGGATGGATGTCCCTTTGTCCCTGACTGTCTCACACGAGTTGTGTCTCTGTCCCAGGTTGGATGTCCCTCTGTCCCTGGCTGTCCTATACTAGTTGTCTCTCTCTGTCCCAGGATGGATGTCCCTCTGTCCCTGGCTGTCCTACACAAGTTGTGTCTCTGTCCCAGGCTGGATGTCCCTCTGTCCCTGGCTGTCCTATACTAGATGTCTCTCTCTGTCCCAGGATGGATGTCCCTCTGTCCCAGGTTGGATGTCCCTCTGTCCCTGGCTGTCCTACACAAGTTGTCCCTCTTTCCCAGGTTGGATGTCCCTCTGTCCCTGGCTGTCCTTCACTAGTTGTCCCTCTGTCCCAGGCTGGATGTCCCTCTGTCCCTGGCTGTCCTACACTAGTTGTCCCTCTGTCCCAGGCTGGATGTCCCTCTGTCCCTGGCTGTCCTACACTAGTTGTCTCTCTGTCCCAGGTTGGATGTCCCTCTGTCCCTGCCTGTCCTATACTAGTTGTCTCTCTGTCCCAGGTTGGATGTTTTTCTGTCCCTGGCTGTCCTATACTTGTTGTCTCTCTGTCCCAGGTTGGAAGTCCATTTTGTCCCTGGCTGTCCTATACTTGTTGTCTCTCTGTCCCAGGTTGGAAGTCCCTTTGTCCCTTGCTGTCCTATACTTGTTGTCTCTCTGTCTCAGGCTGGATGTCCCTCTGTCCCTGGCTGTCCTACACTAGTTGTGTCTTTACCAGGTTGGATGTCCCTCTAAACCTGGCTGTCCTATACTAGATGTCTCTCTGTCCCAGGTTGGATGTCCCTCTGCCCCTGACTGTCCTACACTAGTTGTCTCTCTGTCCCAGGTTGGATGTCCCTCTAAACCTGGCTGTCCTATACTAGATGTCTCTCTGTCCCAGGATGGATGTCCCTATGCCCCTGACTGTCCTACACTAGTTGTCTTTCTGTCCCAGGTTGGATGTCCCTCTGTCCCTGCCTGTCCTATACTAGTTGTCTCTCTGTCCCAGGTTGGATATCCCTCTATATCTGGCTGTCCTACACTAGTTGTGTCTCTTTCCCAGGTTGGATGTCCCTCTAAACCTGGCTGTCCTATATTAGATGTCTCTCTGTCCCAGGCTGTCCTACACAATTGGTGTCTCTGTCCCAGGCTGGATGTCCCTTTTTCTCTGGCTGTCCTATACTAGTTGTCTCTCTCTGTCATAAGGATGGATGTCCCTCTGTCCTACACTAGTTGTCTCTCTCTGTCCCAGGTTGGATGTCCCTCTGTCCCAGGTTGGATGTCCCTCTGTCCCTGGCTGTCCTACACTAGTTGTCTCTCTGTCCCAGGATGGATGTCCCTCTGTCCCTGATTGTCCTATACTAGTTGTCCCTCTGTCCCAGGCTGGATGTCCCTCTGTCCCTGGCTGTCCTACACTAGTTGTCTCTCTGTCCCAGGTTGGATGTCCCTTTGTCCCTGACTGTCCTACATGAGTTGTGTCTTTGTCCCAGGTTGGATGTCCCTCTGTCTCTGGCTGTCCTATACTAGTTGTCTCTCTGTCCCAGGTTGGATGTTTTTCTGTCCCAGGCTGTCCTATACTTGTTGTCTCTCTGTCCCAGGTTGGAAGTCCCTTTTGTCCCTGGCTGTGCTATACTTGTTGTCTCTCTGTCCCAGGTTGGAAGTCCCTTTGTCCCTGGCTGTCCTACACAAGTTGTCTCTCTGTCTCAGGCTGGATGTCCCTCTGTCCCTGGCTGTCCTACACTAGTTGTGTCTTTACCAGGTTGGATGTCCCTCTAAACCTGGCTGTCCTATACTAGATGTCTCTCTGTCCCAGGTTGGATGTCCCTCTGCCCCTGACTGTCCTACACTAGTTGTCTTTCTGTCCCAGGTTGGATGTCCCTCTGTCTCTGCCTGTCCTATACTAGTTGCCTCTCTGTCCCAGGTTGGATATCCCTCTATATCTGGCTGTCCTACACTAGTTGTGTCTCTTTCCCAGGTTGGATGTCCCTCTAAACCTGGCTGTCCTATACTAGATGTCTCTCTGTCCCAGGCTGTCCTACACAATTGGTGTCTCTGTCCCAGGCTGGATGTCCCTTTTTCTCTGGCTGTCCTATACTAGTTGTCTCTCTCTGTCCCAGGATGGATGTCCCTCTGTCCTACACTAGTTGTCTCTCTCTGTCCCAGGTTGGATGTCCCTCTGTCCCAGGTTGGATGTCCCTCTGTCCCTGGCTGTCCTACACTAGTTGTCTCTCTGTCCCAGGATGGATGTCCCTCTGTCCCTGATTGTCCTATACTAGTTGTCCCTCTGTCCCAGGCTGGATGTCCCTCTGTCCCTGGCTGTCCTACACTAGTTGTCTCTCTGTCCCAGGTTGGATGTCCCTTTGTCCCTGACTGTCCTACATGAGTTGTGTCTCTGTCCCAGGTTGGATGTCCCTCTGTCTCTGGCTGTCCTACACTAGTTGTGTCTCTGTCCCAGGTTGGATGTCCCTTTGTCCCTGACTGTCCTACATGAGTTGTGTCTCTGTCCCAGGTTGGATGTCCCTCTGTCTCTGGCTGTCCTATACTAGTTGTCTCTCTGTCCCAGGTTGGATGTTTTATTGTCCCTGGCTGTCCTATACTTGTTGTATCTCTGTCCCAGGTTGGAAGTCCCTTTTGTCCCTGGCTGTGCTATACTTGTTATCTCTCTGTCCCAGGTTGGAAGTCCCTTTGTCCCTGGCTGTCCTACACAAGTTGTCTCTCTGTCTCAGGCTGGATGTCCCTCTTTCCCTGGCTGTCCTACACTAGTTGTGTCTTTACCAGGTTGGATTTTCCTCTGCCCCTGACTGTCCTACACTAGTTGTCTCTCTGTCCCAGGTTGGATGTCCCTCTAAACCTGGCTGTCCTATACTAGATGTCTCTCTGTCCCAGGATGGATGTCCCTATGCCCCTGACTGTCCTACACTAGTTGTCTTTCTGTCCCAGGTTGGATGTCCCTCTGTCCCTGCCTGTCCTATACTAGTTGTCTCTCTGTCCCAGGTTGGATATCCCTCTATATCTGGCTGTCTTACACTAGTTTTGTCTCTTTCCCAGGTTGGATGTCCCTCTAAACCTGGCTGTCCTATACTAGATGTCTCTCTGTCCCAGGCTGTCCTACACAATTGGTGTCTCTGTCCCAGGCTGGATGTCCCTTTTTCTCTGGCTGTCCTATACTAGTTGTCTCTCTCTGTCCCAGGATGGATGTCCCTCTGTCCTACACTAGTTGTCTCTCTCTGTCCCAGGTTGGATGTTCCTCTGTCCCAGGTTGGATGTCCCTCTGTCCCTGGCTGTCCTACACTAGTTGTCTCTCTGTCCCAGGATGGATGTCCCTCTGTCCCTGATTGTCCTATACTAGTTGTCCCTCTGTCCCAGGCTTGATGTCCCTCTGTCCCTGGCTGTCCTACACTAGTTGTCTCTCTGTCCCAGGTTGGATGTCCCTTTGTCCCTGACTGTCCTACATGAGTTGTGTCTCTGTCCCAGGTTGGATGTCCCTCTGTCTCTGGCTGTCCTACACTAGTTGTGTCTCAGTCCCAGGTTGGAAGTCCCTTTTGTCCCTGGCTGTCCTATACTTTTTGTGTCTCTGTCCCAGGTTGGAAGTCCCTTTGTCCCTGGCTGTCCTATACTTGTTGTCTCTCTGTCTCAGGCTGGATGTCCCTCTGTCCCTGGCTGTCCTACACTAGTTGTGTCTCTGTCCCAGGCTGGATGTCCCTCTGTCCCTGGCTGTCCTATACTAGATGTCTCTCTCTGTCCCAGGATGGATGTCCCTCTGTCCCAGGTTGGATGTCCCTCTGTCCCTGGCTGTCCTACACTAGTTGTCCCTGTGTCCCAGGTTGGATGTCCCTCTGTCCCTGGCTGTCCTTCACTAGTTGTCCCTCTGTCCCAGGCTGGATGTCCCTCTGTCCCTGGCTGTCCTACACTAGTTGTCCCTCTGTCCCAGGCTGGATGTCCCTCTGTCCCTGGCTGTCCTACACTAGTTGTCTCTCTGTCCCAGGTTGGATGTCCCTCTGTCCCTGGCTGTCCTATACTAGTTGTCTCTCTGTCCCAGGTTGGATGTTTTTCTGTACCTGGCTGTCCTATAATTGTTGTCTCTCTGTCCGAGGTTGGAAGTCCCTTTGTCCCTGACTGTCCTACACTAGTTGTCTCTCTGTCCCAGGCTGGATGTCCCTCTGTCCCTGGCTGTCCTTCACTAGTTGTCCCTCTGTCCCAGGCTGGATGTCCCTCTGTCCCTGGCTGTCCTACACTAGTTGTCCCTCTGTCCCAGGCTGGATGTCCCTCTGTCCCTGGCTGTCCTACACTAGTTGTCTCCTGTCCCAGGTTGGATGTCCCTCTGTCCCTGGCTGTCCTTCACTAGTTGTCCCTCTGTCCCAGGCTGGATGTCCCTCTGTCCCTGGCTGTCCTACACTAGTTTTGTCTCTGTCCAAGGTTGGGTGTCCCTCTGTCCCTGGCTGTCCTATACTAGTTGTCTCTCTGTCCCAGGTTGGATGTTCCTCTGTCCCTGACTGTCCTATACAAGTTGTGTCTCTGTCCCAGGCTGGATGTCCCTCTGTCTCTGGCTGTCCTACACTAGTTGTGTCTCTGTCCAAGGTTGGATGTCCCTCTGTCCCTTGCTGTCCTATACTAGTTGTCTCTCTGTCCCAGGTTGGATGTCTCTCTGTCCCTGGCTGTCCTATACTTGTTGTCTCTCTGTCCCAGGTTGGAAGTCCCTTTTGTCCCTGGCTGTCCTATACTTGTTGTCTCTCTGTCCCAGGTTGGAAGTCCCTTTGTCCCTGGCTGTCCTATACTAGTTGTCTCTCTGTCTCAGGCTGGATGTCCCTCTGTCCCTTGCTGTCCTACACTAGTTGTGTCTCTGTCCCAGGTTGGATGTCCCTCTATACCTGGCTGTCCTATACTAGATGTCTCTCTGTCCCAGGTTGGATGTCCCTCTGCCCCTGAATGTCCTATACTAGTTGTCTCTCTGTCCCAGGTTGGATGTCCCTCTGTCCCTGGCTGTCCTATACTAGATGTCTCTCTGTCCCAGGTTGGATGTCCCTATGCCCCTGACTGTCCTACACTAGTTGTCTCTCTGTCCCAGGTTGGATGTCCCTCTGTCCCTGCCTGTCCTATACTAGTTGTATCTCTGTCCCAGGTTGGATGTCCCTCTATATCTGGCTGTCCTACACAATTGGTGTCTCTGTCCCAGGCTGGATGTCTTTCTTTCCCTGGCTGTCCTATACTAGTTGTCTCTCTCTGTCCCAGGATGGATGTCCCTCTGTCCTACACTAGTTGTCTCTCTCTGTCCCAGGTTGGATGTCCCTCTGTCCCAGGTTGGATGTCCCTCTGTCCCTGGCTGTCCTACACTAGTTGTCTCTCTGTCCCAGGCTGGATGTCCCTCTGTCCCTGGCTGTCCTATACTAGTTGTCCCTCTGTCCCAGGCTGGATGTCCCTCTGTCCCTGGCTGTCCTACACTAGTTGTCTCTCTGTCCCAGGTTGGAAGTCCCTTTGTCCCTGACTGTCCTACATGAGTTGTGTCTCTGTCCCAGGTTGGATGTCCCTCTGTCCCTGGCTGTCCTACACTAGTTGTGTCTCTGTCCAAGGTTGGGTGTCCCTCTGTCCCTGGCTGTCCTACACTAGTTGTCTCTCTGTACCAGGTTGGATGTCCCTCTGTCCCTGGCTGTCCTATACTAGTTGTCTCTTTGTCCCAGGTTGGATGTCTCTCTATCCCTGGCTGTCCTATACTTGTTGTCTCTCTGTCCCAGGTTGGAAGTCCATTTTGTCCCTGGCTGTCCTATACTTGTTGTCTCTCTGTCCCAGGTTGGAAGTCCCTTTGTCCCTGGCTGTCCTATACTTGTTGTCTCTCTGTCTCAGGCTGGATGTCCCTCTGTCCCTGGCTGTCCTACACTAGTTGTGTCTCTGTCCCAGGTTGGATGTCCCTCTAAACCTGGCTATCCTATACTAGATGTCTCTCTGTCCCAGGTTGGATGTCCCTCTGCCCCTGACTGTCCTACACTAGTTTTCTCTCTGTCCCAGGTTGGATGTCCCTCTGTCCCTGGCTGTCCTACACTAGTTGTGTCTCTTTCCCAGGTTGGATGTCCCTCTAAACCTGGCTATCCTATACTAGATGTCTCTCTGTCCCAGGTTGGATGTCCCTCTGCCCCTGACTGTCCTACACTAGTTTTCTCTCTGTCCCAGGTTGGATGTCCCTCTGTCCCTGCCTGTCCTATACTAGTTGTCTCTCTGTCCCAGGTTGGATGTCCCTCTATATCTGGCTGTCCTATACTAGTTGTCTCTCTGTCCCAGGATGGATGTCCCTTTGTCCCTGACTGTCTCACACGAGTTGTGTCTCTGTCCCAGGTTGGATGTCCCTCTGTCCCCGACTGTCCTACACGAGTTGTGTCTCTGTCCCAGGTTAGATGTCCCTATGTCCCTGGCTGTCCTATACTAGTTGTCTCTCTCTGTCCCAGGTTGGATGTCCCTCTGTCCCAGGCTGTCCTACACAAGTTGTGTCTCTGTCCCAGGCTGGATGTCCCTCTGTCCCTGGCTGTCCTATACTAGTTGTCTCTCTCTGTCCCAGGATGTATGTCCCTCTGTCCCAGGTTGGATGTCCCTCTGTCCCTGGCTGTCCTACACTAGTTGTCCCTCTGTCCCAGGCTGGATGTCCCTCTGTCCCTGGCTGTCCTACACTAGTTGTCCCTCTGTCCCAGGCTGGATGTCCCTCTGTCCCTGGCTGTCCTACACTAGTTGTCTCTCTGTCCCAGGTTGGATGTCCCTCTGTCCCTGGCTGTCCTATACTAGTTGTCTCTCTTTCCCAGGATGGATGTTCCTCTGTCCCTGACTGTCCTATACAAGTTGTGTCTCTGTCCCAGGCTGGATGTCCCTCTGTCTCTGGCTGTCCTACACAAGTTGTGTCTCTGTCCCAGGCTGGATGTCCATCTGTCCCTGGCTGTCCTATACTAGTTGTCTCTCTCTGTCCCAGGATGGATGTCCCTCTGTCCCAGGTTGGATGTCCCTCTGTCCCTGGCTGTCCTACACTAGTTGTCCCTCTGTCCCAGGTTGGAAGTCCCTCTGCCCCTGACTGTCCTACACTAGTTGTCTCTCTGTCCCAGGTTGCATGTCCCTCTGTAACGGAGCAGGAACATGCAGTCCAAAATCTCCGCTGGTATACGATAAAATACCCACGAGGCACTACAGTTTCACCATCCCCGACCTCCCATATTGGACGACACACAATTTGGGAGTCAAATGAATACTGACTTTATTTTGTTATTGCAGAAATATTTATACATCTCTTCCCACAGGCAATCCACATCCCCCATATTTGGCTGCACAATACCCATAAAGAGAACAATAGGTGGGTCACACCTCCCTGGCAACTTTGATACAATCAGACATTGATTCAATTACACCTCTTTGTTCTTATCAGAGAATTAAAACACTTTGGAACATGCAAGGATCCTTTACAACTTTCTTATCTCTTGAATCTCTGTAATAGGATTATCTATTAGCCTAGGTCTGCAAAAGTCTGGCTAATATTCTGCAGAGCATCAACCAGCATACATATTGTAGGATCATATTTTAACCAAGAATAATCATAAAACAGGGTAAAACAGTGATGGGTTCCGCTACACACCTCCCCCGTGACCATAAGCCGGCATACACGGTCTGATCCCAACGGATCGGCCTGGGGATGTCCGGACAAAAGTATTTGTTGGTCAATTCTCTAGTTTGACAACCCATCAGCATTACTGCAATTCACATTTATTCACATTTCCCATATCCCCAGATAGCTGGGATCTGAGCGCACAAAACCACCGAATAGCGCTCAGATCCTCTTCACACAGTTCAATTGCCATGTAGCTAAAGTCTTTCCCATAGTCTTTCATTATATGAATGGGCTTCATGGCACAGTTATCTGGGGTATCATGGTTCACACAGGGCAAGTACAGAATGACCCCCCTGTATGTAAAGGGCCGGAATGAGTGACTTACACTCTGGTATGGCCGAACACTGGTTCCAAAGGGCAATATGTACCAGGGCCATAGTCGCAGGGCAGGAGGCTGGCAAACAGTCCTCTCCAAGCCAAGGTGGCGAAGGGCACTTCGTCACACATCTCTCTTTTGGGGGGAAGTCTAACCAGGTACCTGGATATTTTGCTGGGGTACTTGGGACATATTTTGGCTCAGTAGCCAGGGAAACGTGGGGGTCAGTGGGGGTTAACATTTCCTCTGTTAACCCTGGGGCCACATTAGAAGTTAGCTGGGGAGGGGAATTTGTACTTACCCCCTCCTCCGGTTGTCCCAGTGACGGTAGTTGGGGATCTGGACAAGCTGTGGGCGCAGAGACCACGGTCCCATCTGCGCCGTCTGGGAGATTGGTGTCTCCCCTGGTTTGTGTAAACTGTCGCTGGGGGGGAAGGACGACACCTTCTGCCCCCTGTGTTTCACACTGCCGCTGGGGGGGAAGGACGACACCTTTGGCCCCCTGGGGTACCCACTGCCGCTGTGGAGGAAGGTCGACACCTTCTGCTCCCTGGGGTACACACTGCCGCTGGGGGGGAAGGACGACACCTTCTGCCCCCTGGGGTTCACACTGCCGCTGAGGGGGAAGGACGACACCTTCTGCCCCCTGGGGTTCACACTGCCGCTGGGGAGGAAGGACGGCCCCTTCTGCTCCCTGGGGTACACACTGCCGCTTGGGGGGAAGGACGACACCTTCGGCCCCCTGGGGTACACACTGCCGCTGGGGGGGAAGGACGACACCTTCGGCCCCCTGGGGTACACACTGCTGCTGGGGAGGAAGGACGACACCTTCAGCTCCCTGGGGTACACACTGCTGCTGGGAGAAACAAAAGCGGAGGTCAGCTCCCCCAAGTCGTTACCCAGGATGACATCAGCTGGTAAGTCCTGCATGAGGCCCACTTCCACATTTCCCGACCCCGCTCCCCAATCCAAATGTACTTTAGCAGTGGGAATTTTGTAAATCGCCCCCCCTGCCACCCGGACTGCCACATATTCTCCAGTGAGCTGGTGCTTGGGGACTAGGTGATTGCGAACCAGGGTTATGGTGGCCCCAGAATCGCGCAGACCCTGAAGGCGTTTTCCCTCTACGTGTACCACTTGGCGGTGTCCCTGTCGGTTGTCTGGAGCTGCTTGTACTGGGTTAACCTCGTGGAGGGTGCCCAAAGATTCTTCATTAGACTGGGTCCCGAAGAAAGGTTGTCGAGGCTCACTCTGGTAGCAGTGTACTGCTGCCCGGTTTGCAGGGAAATTGGTTGGAGTATTCCACGTGGAGCGGTTTCTGTTTCTGGGACAGTCTCTTTGCATGTGGCCCTGCTGGTTACACATGTGGCACCTGATGAAAGATCGGGCATTGTTGTACCGTGGAGGGGTTTGGTAGTTCCCACCACCCGGACGCAGTGCTGGGGTGGGGTTAATGGTGGGCGGTCGGTTAGCAGCTCCCAAGATGGACCGTGCCTGTGCCTGCTGTGCCCTCCTGGCATCTTGGTACTCATCTGCCCACCTGGCCGCTTCAGTTAAGATGCGCGGTTTCCGATCTCTCAGCCAGTTTTGTAAATCCGGGGTTAACCCCTGGAAGAATTGCTCCAGTAGCAGTAATTGTAGCATGTCCTCCACTGTGGTTGCTTGTGCGGCTTGTACCCAACCTTTGCCCGCCCTAGTTAAGCGGTGCGCCCACTCCATGTGAGTATCTTTCTCTGTCTTTCGGCTTTCTCGGAACCGCTGCCGGTATGCCTCCTGGGTAATTGCGTACCTGTCCAGGATCGCCTGCTTTACTTTCTGGTAGTCTCTGCTATCCTCGTCTGGCATGGTGCGGTAGGCTTCTGCTGCCCGGCCCGCTAGCTTACTCACCAACAGGGTTACCTGGTCGGCGGCGTTGATCTCATGTAATTGGCATAATCTCTCAAAGTCATGCAAGTAGCCATCAATGTCTTCGGTCTCCACATAGTTTTTAAAAGCATGGTACGGGAGTTTAGGCTTCCCCGGTACTATGTGTGGTGTGATTAGGGACCCCTCTCTGGACCTCCAGTCTGCCCGCTGCTTTCCCATTATGTATTCGTGGACATCGGACATAATCCTTTCCAAGGTTTCTGTGGGAGGCGTACCTGGGAAATGGGCCAGTCTGCATTGGAGTTCTCTTCCAAACTCATTCTGTGTGCTGTCCGTAAGAGGTGCTGCAGCAGCTGCCCGGTCTCCCTCCATGAGTTCAACAATAAGGGTAGCTTTGGTTTTATTGCTGGCAATAATTCCCCTTGCTTCCAATAGCTCTTTTAGCGTGGCCCGTTTCAACATTCGGGTCTATTCACATACCCTTTCCTTTCGGTTCCATACGAAATAGCAAATTTCCCAAATGGCTGTAACTGCCGAACAACGGTCTGCTGTGAGGTTTGAATCCCGTCGCTGCCATCAAATGTAACGGAGCAGGAACATGCAGTCCAAAATCTCCGCTGGTATACGATAAAATACCCACGAGGCACTACAGTTTCACCATCCCCGACCTCCCATATTGGACGACACACAATTTGGGAGTCAAATGAATACTGACTTTATTTTGTTATTGCAGAAATATTTATACATCTCTTCCCACAGGCAATCCACATCCCCCATATTTGGCTGCACAATACCCATAAAGAGAACAATAGGTGGGTCACACCTCCCTGGCAACTTTGATACAATCAGACATTGATTCAATTACACCTCTTTGTTCTTATCAGAGAATTAAAACACTTTGGAACATGCAAGGATCCTTTACAACTTTCTTATCTCTTGAATCTCTGTAATAGGATTATCTATTAGCCTAGGTCTGCAAAAGTCTGGCTAATATTCTGCAGAGCATCAACCAGCATACATATTGTAGGATCATATTTTAACCAAGAATAATCATAAAACAGGGTAAAACAGTGATGGGTTCCGCTACACCCTCTGTCCCTGGCTGTCCTATACTAGTTGTCTCTCTGTACCAGGCTGGATGTCCCTCTTTCCCTAGCTGTCCTACACTAGTTGTGTCTCTGTCCCAGGTTGGATGTCCCTCTAAACCTGGCTGTCCTATACTAGTTGTCTCTCTGTCCCAGGTTGGATGTCCCTCTGCCCCTGACTGTCCTACACTAGTTGTCTCTCTGTCCCAGGTTGGATGTCCCTCTGCCCCTGACTGTCCTACACTAGTTGTCTCTCTGCCCCAGGTTGGATGTCCCTCTGTCCCTGGCTGTCCTATACTAGATGTCTCTCTGTCCCAGGTTGGATGTCCCTTTGTCCCTGACTGTCCTACACTAGTTGTCTCTCTGTCCCAGGTTGGATGTCCCTTTGTCCCTGACTGTCCTACACTAGTTGTGTCTCTGTCCCAGGTTGGATGTCCCTCTAAACCTGGCTGTCCTATACTAGATGTCTCTCTGTCCCAGGTTGGATGTCCCTCTGCCCCTGACTGTCCTACACTAGTTGTCTCTCTGTCCCAGGTTGGATGTCCCTCTGTCCCTGGCTATCCTATACTAGATGTCTCTCTGTCCCAGGTTGGATGTCCCTATGCCACTGACTGTCCTACACTAGTTGTCTCTCTGTCCCAGGTTGGATGTCCCTCTGTCCCTGCCTGTCCTATACTAGTTGTCTCTCTGTCCCAGGTTGGATGTCCCTCTATATCTGGCTGTCCTACACAATTGGTGTCTCTGTCCCAGGCTGGATGTCCCTCTTTCCCTGGCTGTCCTATACTAGTTGTCTCTCTCTGTCCCAGGATGGATGTCCCTCTGTCCTACACTAGTTGTCTCTCTCTGTCCCAGGTTGGATGTCCCTCTGTCCCAGGTTGGATGTCCCTCTGTCCCTGGCTGTCCTACACTAGTTGTCTCTCTGTCCCAGGTTGGATGTCCCTTTGTCCCTGACTGTCCTACATGAGTTTTGTCTCTGTCCCAGGTTGGATGTCCCTCTGTCTCTGGCTGTCCTACACTAGTTGTGTCTCTGTCCAAGGTTGGGTGTCCCTCTGTCCCTGGCTGTCCTACACTAGTTGTCTCTCTGTATCAGGTTGGATGTCCCTCTGTCCCTGGCTGTCCTATACTAGTTGTCTCTTTGTCCCAGGTTGGATGTCTCTCTATCCCTGGCTGTCCTATACTTGTTGTCTCTCTGTCCCAGGTTGGAAGTCTATTTTGTCCCTGGCTGTCCTATACTTGTTGTCTCTCTGTCCCAGGTTGGAAGTCCCTTTGTCCCTGGCTGTCCTATACTTGTTGTCTCTCTGTCTCAGGCTGGATGTCCCTCTGTCCCTGGCTGTCCTACACTAGTTGTGTCTCTGTCCCAGGTTGGATGTCCCTCTAAACCTGGCTATCCTATACTAGATGTCTCTCTGTCCCAGGTTGGATGTCCCTCTGCCCCTGACTGTCCTACACTAGTTTTCTCTCTGTCCCAGGTTGGATGTCCCTCTAAACCTGGCTGTCCTATACTAGATGTCTCTCTGTCCCAGGTTGGATGTCCCTATGCCCCTGACTGTCCTACACTAGTTGTCTCTCTGTCCCAGGTTGGATGTCCCTGTGTCCCTGCCTGTCCTATACTAGTTGTCTCTCTGTCCCAGGTTGGATTTCCCTCTATATCTGGCTGTCCTATACTAGTTGTCTCTCTGTCCCAGGATGGATGTCCCTTTGTCCCTGACTGTCTCACACGAGTTGTGTCTCTGTCCCAGGTTGGATGTCCCTCTGTCCCTGACTGTCCTACACGAGTTGTGTCTCTGTCCCAGGTTAGATGTCCCTCTGTCCCTGGCTGTCCTATACTAGTTGTCTCTCTCTGTCCCAGGTTGGATGTCCCTCTGTCCCTGGCTGTCCAACACAAGTTGTGTCTCTGTCCCAGGCTGGATGTCCCTCTGTCCCTGGCTGTCCTATACTAGTTGTCTCTCTCTGTCCCAGGATGTATGTCCCTCTGTCCCAGGTTGGATGTCCCTCTGTCCCTGGCTGTCCTACACTAGTTGTCCCTCTGTCCCAGGTTGGATGTCCCTTTGTCCCTGGCTGTCCTTCACTAGTTGTCCCTCTGTCCCAGGCTGGATGTCCCTCTGTCCCTGGCTGTCCTACACTAGTTGTCCCTCTGTCCCAAGCTGGATGTCCCTCTGTCCCTGGCTGTCCTACACTAGTTGTCTCTCTGTCCCAGGTTGGATGTCCCTCTGTCCCTGGCTGTCTTATACTAGTTGTCTCTCTTTCCCAGGATGGATGTTCCTCTGTCCCTGACTGTCCTATACAAGTTGTGTCTCTGTCCCAGGCTGGATGTCCCTCTATCTCTGGCTGTCCTACACAAGTTGTGTCTCTGTCCCAGGCTGGATGTCCATCTGTCCCTGGCTGTCCTATACTAGTTGTCTCTCTCTGTCCCAGGATGGATGTCCCTCTGTCCCAGGTTGGATGTCCCTCTGTCCCTGGCTGTCCTACACTAGTTTTCCCTCTGTCCCAGGCTGGATGTCCCTCTGTCCCTGGCTGTCCTACACTAGTTGTCTCTCTGTCCCAGGTTGGATGTCCCTCTGTCCCTGGCTGTCCTATACTAGTTGTCTCTCTGTCCCAGGTTGGATGTTTTTCTGTCCCTGGCTGTCCTATACTTGTTGTCTCTCTGTCCCAGGTTGGAAATCCTTTTGTCCCTGACTGTCCTACACTAGTTGTCTCTCTGTCCCAGGCTGGATGTCCCTCTGTCCCTGGCTATCCTTCACTAGTTGTCCCTCTGTCCCAGGCTGGATGTCCCTCTGTCCCTGGCTGTCCTACACTAGTTGTCCCTCTGTCCCAGACTGGATGTCCCTCTGTCCCTGGCTGTCCTACACTAGTTGTCTCTCTGTCCCAGGTTGGATGTCCCTCTGTCCCTGGCTATCCTTCACTAGTTGTCCCTCTGTCCCAGGCTGGATGTCCCTCTGTCCCTGGCTGTCCTACACTAGTTGTCCCTCTGTCCCAGGCTGGATGTCCCTCTGTCCCTGGCTGTCCTACACTAGTTGTCTCTCTGTCCCAGGTTGGATGTCCCTCTGTCCCTGGCTGTCCTTCACTAGTTGTCCCACTGTCCCAGGTTGGATGTCCCTCTGTCCCTGGCTGTCCTTCACTAGTTGTCCCACTGTCCCAGGCTGGATGTCCCTCTGTCCCTGGTTGTCCTACACTAGTTGTCTCTCTGTCCCAGGTTGGATGTCCCTTTGTCCCTGACTGTCCTATACAAGTTGTGTCTCTGTCCCAGGCTGGATGTCCCTCTGTCTCTGGCTGTCCTACACTAGTTGTGTCTCTGTCCAAGGTTGGGTATCCCTCTGTCCCTGGCTGTCCTATACTAGTTGTCTCTCTGTCCCAGGTTGGATGTCTCTCTGTCCCTGGCTGTCCTATACTTGTTGTCTCTCTGTCCCAGGTTGGAAGTCCCTTTTGTCCCTGGCTGTCCTATACTTGGTGTCTCTCTTTCTCAGGTTGGAAGTCCCTTTGTCCCTGGCTGTCCTACACTAGTTGTCCCTCTGTCCCAGGCTGGATGTCCCTCTGTCCCTGGCTGCCCTACACTAGTTGTCCCTCTGTGCCAGGCTGGATGTCCCTCTGTCCCTGGCTGTCCTACACTAGTTGTCTCTCTGTCCCAGGATGGATGTCCCTCTGTCCCTGGCTGTCCTATACTAGTTGTCTCTCTGTCCCAGGATGGATGTTCCTCTGTCCCTGACTGTCCTATACAAGTTGTGTCTCTGTCCCAGGCTGGATGTCCCTCTGTCCCTGGATCTCCTATACTTGTTGTCTTTCTGTCCCCGGTTGGAAGTCCCTTTTGTCCCTGGCTGTCCTATACTTGTTGTCTCTCTGTCCCAGGTTGGAAGTCCCTTTGTCCCTGGCTGTCCTATACATGTAGTTTCTCTGTCTCATGCTGGATGTCCCTCTGTCCCTGGCTGTCCTACACTAGTTGTGTCTCTGTCCCAGGTTGGATGTCCCTCTAAACCTGGCTGTCCTATACTAGATGTCTCTCTGTCCCAGGTTGGATGTCCCTCTGCCCCTGACTGTCCTACACTAGTTGTCTCTCTGTCCCAGGGTGGATGTCCCTCTGTCCCTGGCTGTCCTATACTAGATGTCTCTCTGTCCCAGGTTGGATGTCCCTATGTTCCTGACTGTCCTACACTAGTTGTCTCTCTGTCCTAGGTTGGATGTCCCTCTGTCCCTGCCTGTCCTATACTAGTTGTCTCACTGTCCCAGGTTGGATGTCCCTCTATATCTGGCTGTCCTACACTAGTTGTGTCTCTTTCCCAGGTTGGATGTCCCTCTAAACCTGGCTGTCCTATACTAGATGTCTCTCTGTCCCAGGCTGTCCTACACAATTGGTGTCTCTGTCCCAGGCTGGATGTCCCTCTTTCCCTGGCTGTCCTATACTAGTTGTCTCTCTCTGTCCCAGGATGGATGTCCCTCTGTCCTACACTAGTTGTCTCTCTCTGTCCCAGGTTGGATGTCCCTCTGTCCCAGGTTGGATGTCCCTCTGTCCCTGGCTGTCCTATACTAGTTGTCTCTTTGTCCCAGGTTGGATGTCTCTCTATCCCTGGCTGTCCTATACTTGTTGTCTCTCTGTCCCAGGTTGGAAGTCCCTTTGTCCCTGGCTGTCCTATACTTGTTGTCTCTCTGTCTCAGGCTGGATGTCCCTCTGTCCCTGGCTGTCCTACACTAGTTGTGTCTCTGTCCCAGGTTGGATGTCCCTCTAAACCTGGCTATCCTATACTAGATGTCTCTCTGTCCCAGGTTGGATGTCCCTCTGCCCCTGACTGTCCTACACTAGTTTTCTCTCTGTCCCAGGTTGGATGTCCCTCTAAACCTGGCTGTCCTATACTAGATGTCTCTCTGTCCCAGGTTGGATGTCCCTATGCCCCTGACTGTCCTACACTAGTTGTCTCTCTGTCCCAGGTTGGATGTCCCTCTGTCCCTGCCTGTCCTATACTAGTTGTCTCTCTGTCCCAGATTGGATGTCCCTCTATATCTGGCTATCCTATACTAGTTGTCTCTCTGTCCCAGGATGGATGTCCCTTTGTCCCTGACTGTCTCACAAGAGTTGTGTCTCTGTCCCAGGTTGGATGTCCCTCTGTCCCTGACTGTCCTACACGAGTTGTGTCTCTGTCCCAGGTTAGATGTCCCTCTGTCCCTGGCTGTCCTATACTAGTTGTCTCTCTCTGTCCCAGGTTGGATGTCCCTCTGTCCCTGGCTGTCCTACACAAGTTGTGTCTCTGTCCCAGGCTGGATGTCCCTCTGTCCCTGGCTGTCCTATACTAGTTGTCTCTCTCTGTCCCAGGATGTATGTCCCTCTGTCCCAGGTTGGATGTCCCTCTGTCCCTGGCTGTCCTACACTAGTTGTCCCTCTGTCCCAGGTTGGATGTCCCTCTGTCCCTGGCTGTCCTTCACTAGTTGTCCCTCTGTCCCAGGCTGGATGTCCCTCTGTCTCTGGCTGTCCTACACTAGTTGTCCCTCTGTCCCAGGCTGGATGTCCCTCTGTCCCTGGCTGTCCTACACTAGTTGTCTCTCTGTCCCAGGTTGGATGTCCCTCTGTCTCTGGCTGTCCTATACTAGTTGTCTCTCTTTCGCAGGATGGATGTTCCTCTGTCCCTGACTGTCCTATACAAGTTGTGTCTCTGTCCCAGGCTGGATGTCCCTCTGTCTCTGGCTGTCCTACACAAGTTGTGTCTCTGTCCCAGGCTGGATGTCCATCTGTCCCTGGCTGTCCTATACTAGTTGTCTCTCTCTGTCCCAGGATGGATGATCCTCTGTCCCAGGTTGGATGTCCCTCTGTCCCTGGCTGTCCTACACTAGTTGTCTCTCTGTCCCAGGTTGCATGTCCCTCTGTCCCTGGCTGTCCTATACTAGTTGTCTCTCTGTTCCAGGCTGGATGTCCCTCTTTCCCTAGCTGTCCTACACTAGTTGTGTCTCTGTCCCAGGTTGGATGTCCCTCTAAACCTGGCTGTCCTATACTAGATGTCTCTCTGTCCCAGGTTGGATGTCCCTCTGCCCCTGACTGTCCTACACTAGTTGTCTCTCTGCCCCAGGTTGGTTGTCCCTCTGTCACTGGCTGTCCTATACTAGTTGTCTCTCTGTCCCAGGTTGGATGTCCCTCTGCCCCTGACTGTCCTACACTAGTTGTCTCTCTGTCCCAGGTTGGATGTCCCTCTGCCCCTGACTTTCCTACACTAGTTGTCTCTCTGCCCCAGGTTGGATGTCCCTCTGTCCCTGGCTGTCCTACACTAGTTGTCTCTCTGTCCCAGGTTGGATGTTTTTCTGTACCTGGCTGTCCTATAATTGTTGTCTCTCTGTCCGAGGTTGGAAGTCCCTTTGTCCCTGACTGTCCTACACTAGTTGTCTCTCTGTCCCAGGCTGGATGTCCCTCTGTCCCTGGCTGTCCTTCACTAGTTGTCCCTCTGTCCCAGGCTGGATGTCCCTCTGTCCCTGGCTGTCCTACACTAGTTGTCCCTCTGTCCCAGGCTGGATGTCCCTCTGTCCCTGGCTGTCCTACACTAGTTGTCTCCTGTCCCAGGTTGGATGTCCCTCTGTCCCTGGCTGTCCTTCACTAGTTGTCCCACTGTCCCAGGCTGGATGTCCCTCTGTCCCTGGCTGTCCTACACTAGTTTTGTCTCTGTCCAAGGTTGGGTGTCCCTCTGTCCCTGGCTGTCCTATACTAGTTGTCTCTCTGTCCCAGGTTGGATGTCCCTTTGTCCCTGACTGTCCTATACAAGTTGTGTCTCTGTCCCAGGCTGGATGTCCCTCTGTCTCTGGCTGTCCTACACTAGTTGTGTCTCTGTCCAAGGTTGGGTGTCCCTCTGTCCCTGGCTGTCCTATACTAGTTGTCTCTCTGTCCCAGGTTGGATGTCTCTCTGTCCCTGGCTGTCCTATACTTGTTGTCTCTCTGTCCCAGGTTGGAAGTCCCTTTTGTCCCTGGCTGTCCTATACTTGTTGTCTCTCTGTCCCAGGTTGGAAGTCCCTTTGTCCCTGGCTGTCCTATACATGTTGTCTCTCTGTCTCAGGCTGGATGTCCCTCTGTCCCTTGCTGTCCTACACTAGTTGTGTCTCTGTCCCAGGTTGGATGTCCCTCTATACCTGGCTGTCCTATACTAGTTGTCTCTCTGTCCCAGGTTGGATGTCCCTCTGTCCCTGACTGTCCTACACTAGTTGTCTCTCTGTCCCAGGTTGGATGTCCCTCTGTCCCTGGCTGTCCTATACTAGTTGTCTCTCTGTCCCAGGTTGGATGTCCCTATGCCCCTGACTGTCCTACACTAGTTGTCTCTCTGTCCCAGGTTGGATGTCCCTCTGTCCCTGCCTGTCCTATACTAGTTGTATCTCTGTCCCAGGTTGGATGTCCCTCTATATCTGGCTGTCCTACACAATTGGTGTCTCTGTCCCAGGCTGGATGTCTTTCTTTCCCTGGCTGTCCTATACTAGTTGTCTCTCTCTGTCCCAGGATGGATGTCCCTCTGTCCTACACTAGTTGTCTCTCTCTGTCCCAGGTTGGATGTCCCTCTGTCCCAGGTTGGATGTCCCTCTGTCCCTGGCTGTCCTACACTAGTTGTCTCTCTGTCCCAGGTTGGATGTCCCTCTGTCCCTGACTGTCCTACACTAGTTGTCTCTCTGTCCCAGGCTGGATGTCCCTCTGTCCCTGGCTGTCCTACACTAGTTGTCTCTCTGTCCCAGGTTGGAAGTCCCTTTGTCCCTGACTGTCCTACATGAGTTGTGTCTCTGTCCCAGGTTGGATGTCCCTCTGTCCCTGGCTGTCCTACACTAGTTGTGTCTCTGTCCAAGGTTGGGTGTCCCTCTGTCCCTGGCTGTCCTACACTAGTTGTCTCTCTGTCCCAGGTTGGATGTCCCTCTGTCCCTGGCTGTCCTACACTAGTTGTCTCTCTGTCCCAGGTTGGATGTCTCTCTATCCCTGGCTGTCCTATACTTGTTGTCTCTCTGTCCCAGGTTGGAAGTCCATTTTGTCCCTGGCTGTCCTATACTTGTTGTCTCTCTGTCCCAGGTTGGAAGTCCCTTTGTCCCTGGCTGTCCTATACTTGTTGTCTCTCTGTCTCAGGCTGGATGTCCCTCTGTCCCTGGCTGTCCTACACTAGTTGTGTCTCTGTCCCAGGTTGGATGTCCCTCTAAACCTGGCTATCCTATACTAGATGTCTCTCTGTCCCAGGTTGGATGTCCCTCTGCCCCTGACTGTCCTACACTAGTTTTCTCTCTGTCCCAGGTTGGATGTCCCTCTGTCCCTGGCTGTCCTACACTAGTTGTGTCTCTTTCCCAGGTTGGATGTCCCTCTAAACCTGGCTATCCTATACTAGATGTCTCTCTGTCCCAGGTTGGATGTCCCTCTGCCCCTGACTGTCCTACACTAGTTTTCTCTCTGTCCCAGGTTGGATGTCCCTCTGTCCCTGCCTGTCCTATACTAGTTGTCTCTCTGTCCCAGGTTGGATGTCCCTCTATATCTGGCTGTCCTATACTAGTTGTCTCTCTGTCCCAGGATGGATGTCCCTTTGTCCCTGACTGTCTCACACGAGTTGTGTCTCTGTCCCAGGTTGGATGTCCCTCTGTCCCTGACTGTCCTACACGAGTTGTGTCTCTGTCCCAGGTTAGATGTCCCTCTGTCCCTGGCTGTCCTATACTAGTTGTCTCTCTCTGTCCCAGGTTGGATGTCCCTCTGTCCCAGGCTGTCCTACACAAGTTGTGTCTCTGTCCCAGGCTGGATGTCCCTCTGTCCCTGGCTGTCCTATACTAGTTGTCTCTCTCTGTCCCAGGATGTATGTCCCTCTGTCCCAGGTTGGATGTCCCTCTGTCCCTGGCTGTCCTACACTAGTTGTCCCTCTGTCCCAGGCTGGATGTCCCTCTGTCCCTGGCTGTCCTACACTAGTTGTCCCTCTGTCGCAGGCTGGATGTCCCTCTGTCCCTGGCTGTCCTACACTAGTTGTCTCTCTGTCCAAGGTTGGATGTCCCTCTGTCCCTGGCTGTCCTATACTAGTTGTCTCTCTTTCCCAGGATGGATGTTCCTCTGTCCCTGACTGTCCTATACAAGTTGTGTCTCTGTCCCAGGCTGGATGTCCCTCTGTCTCTGGCTGTCCTACACAAGTTGTGTCTCTGTCCCAGGCTGGATGTCCATCTGTCCCTGGCTGTCCTATACTAGTTGTCTCTCTCTGTCCCAGGATGGATGTCCCTCTGTCCCAGGTTGGATGTCCCTCTGTCCCTGGCTGTCCTACACTAGTTGTCCCTCTGTCCCAGGTTGGAAGTCCCTCTGCCCCTGACTGTCCTACACTAGTTGTCTCTCTGTCCCAGGTTGCATGTCCCTCTGTCCCTGGCTGTCCTATACTAGTTGTCTCTCTGTACCAGGCTGGATGTCCCTCTTTCCCTAGCTGTCCTACACTAGTTGTGTCTCTGTCCCAGGTTGGATGTCCCTCTAAACCTGGCTGTCCTATACTAGTTGTCTCTCTGTCCCAGGTTGGATGTCCCTCTGCCCCTGACTGTCCTACACTAGTTGTCTCTCTGTCCCAGGTTGGATGTCCCTCTGCCCCTGACTGTCCTACACTAGTTGTCTCTCTGCCCCAGGTTGGATGTCCCTCTGTCCCTGGCTGTCCTATACTAGATGTCTCTCTGTCCCAGGTTGGATGTCCCTCTGCCCCTGACTGTCCTACACTAGTTGTCTCTCTGTCCCAGGTTGGATGTCCCTTTGTCCCTGACTGTCCTACACTAGTTGTGTCTCTGTCCCAGGTTGGATGTCCCTCTAAACCTGGCTGTCCTATACTAGATGTCTCTCTGTCCCAGGTTGGATGTCCCTCTGCCCCTGACTGTCCTACACTAGTTGTCTCTCTGTCCCAGGTTGGATGTCCCTCTGTCCCTGGCTATCCTATACTAGATGTCTCTCTGTCCCAGGTTGGATGTCCCTATGCCACTGACTGTCCTACACTAGTTGTCTCTCTGTCCCAGGTTGGATGTCCCTCTGTCCCTGGCTGTCCTATACTAGTTGTCTCTCTGTCCCAGGTTGGATGTCCCTCTATATCTGGCTGTCCTACACAATTGGTGTCTCTGTCCCAGGCTGGATGTCCCTCTTTCCCTGGCTGTCCTATACTAGTTGTCTCTCTCTGTCCCAGGATGGATGTCCCTCTGTCCTACACTAGTTGTCTCTCTCTGTCCCAGGTTGGATGTCCCTCTGTCCCAGGTTGGATGTCCCTCTGTCCCTGGCTGTCCTACACTAGTTGTCTCTCTGTCCCAGGTTGGATGTCCCTTTGTCCCTGACTGTCCTACATGAGTTTTGTCTCTGTCCCAGGTTGGATGTCCCTCTGTCTCTGGCTGTCCTACACTAGTTGTGTCTCTGTCCAAGGTTGGGTGTCCCTCTGTCCCTGGCTGTCCTACACTAGTTGTCTCTCTGTATCAGGTTGGATGTCCCTCTGTCCCTGGCTGTCCTATACTAGTTGTCTCTTTGTCCCAGGTTGGATGTCTCTCTATCCCTGGCTGTCCTATACTTGTTGTCTCTCTGTCCCAGGTTGGAAGTCTATTTTGTCCCTGGCTGTCCTATACTTGTTGTCTCTCTGTCCCAGGTTGGAAGTCCATTTGTCCCTGGCTGTCCTATACTTGTTGTCTCTCTGTCTCAGGCTGGATGTCCCTCTGTCCCTGGCTGTCCTACACTAGTTGTGTCTCTGTCCCAGGTTGGATGTCCCTCTAAACCTGGCTATCCTATACTAGATGTCTCTCTGTCCCAGGTTGGATGTCCCTCTGCCCCTGACTGTCCTACACTAGTTTTCTCTCTGTCCCAGGTTGGATGTCCCTCTAAACCTGGCTGTCCTATACTAGATGTCTCTCTGTCCCAGGTTGGATGTCCCTATGCCCCTGACTGTCCTACACTAGTTGTCTCTCTGTCCCAGGTTGGATGTCCCTGTGTCCCTGCCTGTCCTATACTAGTTGTCTCTCTGTCCCAGGTTGGATTTCCCTCTATATCTGGCTGTCCTATACTAGTTGTCTCTCTGTCCCAGGATGGATGTCCCTTTGTCCCTGACTGTCTCACACGAGTTGTGTCTCTGTCCCAGGTTGGATGTCCCTCTGTCCCTGACTGTCCTACACGAGTTGTCTCTCTGTCCCAGGTTGGATGTCCCTCTGTCCCTGGCTGTCCTATACTAGTTGTCTCTCTCTGTCCCAGGTTGGATGTCCCTCTGTCCCTGGCTGTCCAACACAAGTTGTGTCTCTGTCCCAGGCTGGATGTCCCTCTGTCCCTGGCTGTCCTATACTAGTTGTCTCTCTCTGTCCCAGGATGTATGTCCCTCTGTCCCAGGTTGGATGTCCCTCTGTCCCTGGCTGTCCTACACTAGTTGTCCCTCTGTCCCAGGTTGGATGTCCCTTTGTCCCTGGCTGTCCTTCACTAGTTGTCCCTCTGTCCCAGGCTGGATGTCCCTCTGTCCCTGGCTGTCCTACACTAGTTGTCCCTCTGTCCCAGGCTGGATGTCCCTCTGTCCCTGGCTGTCCTACACTAGTTGTCTCTCTGTCCCAGGTTGGATGTCCCTCTGTCCCTGGCTGTCTTATACTAGTTGTCTCTCTTTCCCAGGATGGATGTTCCTCTGTCCCTGACTGTCCTATACAAGTTGTGTCTCTGTCCCAGGCTGGATGTCCCTCTATCTCTGGCTGTCCTACACAAGTTGTGTCTCTGTCCCAGGCTGGATGTCCCTCTGTCCCTGGCTGTCCTACACTAGTTGTCTCTCTCTGTCCCAGGATGGATGTCCCTCTGTCCCAGGTTGGATGTCCCTCTGTCCCTGGCTGTCCTACACTAGTTTTCCCTCTGTCCCAGGCTGGATGTCCCTCTGTCCCTGGCTGTCCTACACTAGTTGTCTCTCTGTCCCAGGTTGGATGTCCCTCTGTCCCTGGCTGTCCTATACTAGATGTCTCTCTGTCCCAGGTTGGATGTTTTTCTGTCCCTGGCTGTCCTATACTTGTTGTCTCTCTGTCCCAGGTTGGAAATCCTTTTGTCCCTGACTGTCCTACACTAGTTGTCTCTCTGTCCCAGGCTGGATGTCCCTCTGTCCCTGGCTATCCTTCACTAGTTGTCCCTCTGTCCCAGGCTGGATGTCCCTCTGTCCCTGGCTGTCCTACACTAGTTGTCCCTCTGTCCCAGGCTGGATGTCCCTCTGTCCCTGGCTGTCCTACACTAGTTGTCTCTCTGTCCCAGGTTGGATGTCCCTCTGTCCCTGGCTATCCTTCACTAGTTGTCCCTCTGTCCCAGGCTGGATGTCCCTCTGTCCCTGGCTGTCCTACACTAGTTGTCCCTCTGTCCCAGGCTGGATGTCCCTCTTTTCCTGGCTGTCCTACACTAGTTGTCTCTCTGTCCCAGGTTGGATGTCCCTCTGTCCCTGGCTGTCCTTCACTAGTTGTCCCACTGTCCCAGGTTGGATGTCCCTCTGTCCCTGGCTGTCCTATACTAGTTGTCTCTCTCTGTCCCAGGATGGATGTCCCTCTGTCCCAGGTTGGATGTCCCTCTGTCCCTGGCTGTCCTACACTAGTTTTCCCTCTGTCCCAGGCTGGATGTCCCTCTGTCCCTGGCTGTCCTACACTAGTTGTCTCTCTGTCCCAGGTTGGATGTCCCTCTGTCCCTGGCTGTCCTATACTAGATGTCTCTCTGTCCCAGGTTGGATGTTTTTCTGTCCCTGGCTGTCCTATACTTGTTGTCTCTCTGTCCCAGGTTGGAAATCCTTTTGTCCCTGACTGTCCTACACTAGTTGTCTCTCTGTCCCAGGCTGGATGTCCCTCTGTCCCTGGCTATCCTTCACTAGTTGTCCCTCTGTCCCAGGCTGGATGTCCCTCTGTCCCTGGCTGTCCTACACTAGTTGTCCCTCTGTCCCAGGCTGGATGTCCCTCTGTCCCTGGCTGTCCTACACTAGTTGTCTCTCTGTCCCAGGTTGGATGTCCCTCTGTCCCTGGCTATCCTTCACTAGTTGTCCCTCTGTCCCAGGCTGGATGTCCCTCTGTCCCTGGCTGTCCTACACTAGTTGTCCCTCTGTCCCAGGCTGGATGTCCCTCTGTCCCTGGCTGTCCTACACTAGTTGTCTCTCTGTCCCAGGTTGGATGTCCCTCTGTCCCTGGCTGTCCTTCACTAGTTGTCCCACTGTCCCAGGTTGGATGTCCCTCTGTCCCTGGCTGTCCTTCACTAGTTGTCCCTCTGTCCCAGGCTGGATGTCCCTCTGTCCCTGGTTGTCCTACACTAGTTGTCTCTCTGTCCCAGGTTGGATGTCCCTTTGTCCCTGACTGTCCTATACAAGTTGTGTCTCTGTCCCAGGCTGGATGTCCCTCTGTCTCTGGCTGTCCTACACTAGTTGTGTCTCTGTCCAAGGTTGGGTATCCCTATGTCCCTGGCTGTCCTATACTAGTTGTCTCTCTGTCCCAGGTTGGATGTCTCTCTGTCCCTGGCTGTCCTATACTTGTTGTCTCTCTGTCCCAGGTTGGAAGTCCCTTTTGTCCCTGGCTGTCCTATACTTGGTGTCTCTCTTTCTCAGGTTGGAAGTCCCTTTGTCCCTGGCTGTCCTACACTAGTTGTCCCTCTGTCCCAGGCTGGATGTCCCTCTGTCCCTGGCTGCCCTACACTAGTTGTCCCTCTGTGCCAGGCTGGATGTCCCTCTGTCCCTGGCTGTCCTACACTAGTTGTCTCTCTGTCCCAGGATGGATGTCCCTCTGTCCCTGGCTGTCCTATACTAGTTGTCTCTCTGTCCCAGGATGGATGTTCCTCTGTCCCTGACTGTCCTATACAAGTTGTGTCTCTGTCCCAGGCTGGATGTCCCTCTGTCCCTGGATCTCCTATACTTGTTGTCTTTCTGTCCCCGGTTGGAAGTCCCTTTTGTCCCTGGCTGTCCTATACTTGTTGTCTCTCTGTCCCAGGTTGGAAGTCCCTTTGTCCCTGGCTGTCCTATACATGTAGTTTCTCTGTCTCATGCTGGATGTCCCTCTGTCCCTGGCTGTCCTACACTAGTTGTGTCTCTGTCCCAGGTTGGATGTCCCTCTAAACCTGGCTGTCCTATACTAGATGTCTCTCTGTCCCAGGTTGGATGTCCCTCTGCCCCTGACTGTCCTACACTAGTTGTCTCTCTGTCCCAGGGTGGATGTCCCTCTGTCCCTGGCTGTCCTATACTAGATGTCTCTCTGTCCCAGGTTGGATGTCCCTATGCCCCTGACTGTCCTACACTAGTTGTCTCTCTGTCCTAGGTTGGATGTCCCTCTGTCCCTGCCTGTCCTATACTAGTTGTCTCACTGTCCCAGGTTGGATGTCCCTCTATATCTGGCTGTCCTACACTAGTTGTGTCTCTTTCCCAGGTTGGATGTCCCTCTAAACCTGGCTGTCCTATACTAGATGTCTCTCTGTCCCAGGCTGTCCTACACAATTGGTGTCTCTGTCCCAGGCTGGATGTCCCTCTTTCCCTGGCTGTCCTATACTAGTTGTCTCTCTCTGTCCCAGGATGGATGTCCCTCTGTCCTACACTAGTTGTCTCTCTCTGTCCCAGGTTGGATGTCCCTCTGTCCCAGGTTGGATGTCCCTCTGTCCCTGGCTGTCCTATACTAGTTGTCTCTTTGTCCCAGGTTGGATGTCTCTCTATCCCTGGCTGTCCTATACGTGTTGTCTCTCTGTCCCAGGTTGGAAGTCCATTTTGTCCCTGGCTGTCCTATACTTGTTGTCTCTCTGTCCCAGGTTGGAAGTCCCTTTGTCCCTGGCTGTCCTATACTTGTTGTCTCTCTGTCTCCGGCTGGATGTCCCTCTGTCCCTGGCTGTCCTACACTAGTTGTGTCTCTGTCCAAGGTTGGATGTCCCTCTAAACCTGGCTATCCTATACTAGATGTCTCTCTGTCCCAGGTTGGATGTCCCTCTGCCCCTGACTGTCCTACACTAGTTTTCTCTCTGTCCCAGGTTGGATGTCCCTCTAAACCTGGCTGTCCTATACTAGATGTCTCTCTGTCCCAGGTTGGATGTCCCTATGCCCCTGACTGTCCTACACTAGTTGTCTCTCTGTCCCAGGTTGGATGTCCCTCTGTCCCTGCC
>JAPZIH010000225.1:0-34806 GCA_027410445.1 Discoglossus pictus
CTCTCTGCTCCATGTGCACCTTTCCATATTGTCACTCTCTCTCTGCTCCAAGTCACCTTTCCTTGCTGTCACTATCTCTGCTCCATGTCACATTTCTATTCTGTCACTATCTCTGCTTCATGTCACATTTCCATACTGTCACTATCTCTGCTCCATGTCACCTTTCAATACTGTCACTTTCTCTGCTCCATGTCAACTTTCCATGCTGTCACTATCTCTGCTCCATGTACACCTTTCCATACTGTCAAAATCTCTGCTCCATGTGCACCCTTCCATACTGTCACTATCTCTGCTCCATGTCACCTTTCCATACTGTCACTCTCTCTGCTCCATGTCACCTTTCCATACTGTCACTCTCTCTGCTCCATGTCACCTTTCCATACTGTCACTATCTCTGCTCCATGTGCACCTTTCCATACTGTCACTATCTCTGCTCCATGTCACCTTTCCATACTGTCACTATCTCTGCTCCATGTGCACATTTCCATACTGTTAATGTCTCTGCTCCATGTGCACCTTTCCATTCTGTCACTGTCTCTGCTCTATGTCACCTTTCCATACTGTCACTATCTCTGCTCATGTGCACCTTTCCGTACTGTCCACTATATTGCATCTGTGACTTCTCTGCTACTCATGCTTCACCTGTTGCCATTCGACTGGTCACTATCTCTGCTCCATGTAACCTTTCCATACTGTCACTATCTCTTCTCCATGTCACCTTTCCATACTGTCACTATCTCTGCTCCATGTGCACCTTTACATGCTGTCACTATCTCTGCTTCATGTGCACCTTTCCATTCTATCACTATCTCTGCTCCATGTGCACCTTTCCATACTGTCACTATCTCTGCTCCATGTCACCTTTCCATACTGTCACTATCTCTGCTCTATGTCACCTTTACATGCTGTCCACAATCTCTGCTCCTATGTCAACCTTTCCCATAGCTGTCACTATCTCTGCTCCAGTGCACCTTTCCATACTGTCACTATCTCTGCTCCATGTGCACCTTTCCAAACTGTCACTATCTCTGCTCCATGTCACCTTTCCATACTGTCACTATCTCTGCTCCATGTCACCTTTCCATACTGTTACTATCTCTGCTCCATGTGCACCTTTTCATACTGTCACTATCTCTTCTCCATGTCACCTTTCCATGCTGTCACTATCTTTGCTCCATGTCGCCTTTCCATACTGTCACTATCTCTTCTCCATGTGCACCTTTCCATGCTGTCACTATCTCTGCTCTATGTCACCTTTCCATACTGTCACTATCTCTGCTCTATGTCACCTTTTCATACTGTCACTATCTCTGTTCCATGTGCACCTTTCCATACTGTCACTATCTCTGCTCCATGTCACCTTTCCATACTGTCACTATCTCTGCTCCATGTTCACCTTTCCATACTGTCACTATCTCTGCTCCATGTGCACCTTTCCATACTGTCACTATCTCTGCTCCATGTCACATTTCCATACTGTCACTATCTCTGCTCCATGTGCACCTTTCCATACTGTCACTATCTCTGCTCCATGTCACCTTTCCATACTGTCACTATCTCTGCTCCATGTCACCTTTCCATACTGTCACTATCTTTGCTCCATGTCGCCTTTCCATACTGTCACTATCTCTGCTCTATGTCACCTTTCCATGCTGTCACTATCTCTGTTCAATGTCACCTTTCCATACTGTCACTAGCTTTGCTCTATGTCACCTTTCCATACTGTCACTATCTCTGCTCCATGTGCACCTTTCCATACTGTCACTATCTCTGCTCCATGTCACCTTTCCATACTGTCACTATCTCTCCTCCATGTGCACCTTTACATGCTGTCACTATCTCTGCTCCATGTGCACCTTTCCATACTGTCACTATCTCTGCTCCATGTGCACCTTTCCATACTGTCACTATCTCTGCTCCATGTCACCTTTCATACTGTCCCTATCTCTGCTCCATGTCACCTTTCCATGCTGTCACTATCTCTGTTCCATGTGCACCTTTCCATACTGTCACACTCTCTGCTCCATGTCACCTTTCCATACTGTCACTATCTCTGCTCCATGTGCACCTTTCCATACTGTCACTATCTCTGCTCCATGTCACCTTTCCTATACTGTCACTATCTCTGCTCCATGTCACCTTTCCATACTGTCACTATCTCTGCTCCATGTCACCTTTCCATACTGTCACTATCTCTGATCCATGTCACCTTTCCATACTGTCACTATCTCTGCTCCATGTGCACCTTTCCATGCTGTCACTATCTCTGCTCCATGTCACCTTTCCATACTGTCACTATCTCTGCTTCATGTCACCTTTCCATACTGTCACTATCTTTGCTCCATGACACCTTTCCATACTGTCACTATCTCTGCTCCATGTCACCTTTACATACTGTGACTATCTCTGCTCCATGTGCACCTTTCCATACTGTCACTATCTCTGCTCCATGTCACCTTTCCATACTGTCACTATCTCTGCTTCATGTCACCTTTCCATACTGTCACTATCTCTGCTCCATGTCACCTTTCCATACTGTCACTATCTCTGCTCCATGTGCACATTTCACATACTGTCACTATGTCTGCTCCATGTCACCTTTCCATACTGTCACTACTCTGCTCCATGTCACCTTTCCATACTGTCACTATCTCTGCTCCATGTCACCTTTCCATACTGTCACTATCTCTGCTCCATGTCACATTTCCATACTGTCACTATCTCTGCTCCATGTCACCTTTCCATACTGTCACTATCTCTGCTCCATGTCACCTTTCCATACTGTCACTATCTCTGCTCCATGTCACCTTTCCATACTGTCACTATCTCTGCTCCATGTCACCTTTCCATACTGTCACTATCTCTGCTCCTTTGCACATTTCCATACTGTCACTATCTCTGCTCCATGTCACCTTTCCATACTGTCACTATCTCTGCTCCATGTTACATTTCCATACTGTCACTATCTCTGCTCCATGTCACCTTTCCATACTGTCACTATCTCTGCTCCATGTCACCTTTCCATACTGTCACTATCTCTGTTCCATGTTACATTTCCATACTGTCACTATCTCTGCTCCATGTCACCTTTCCATACTGTCACTATCTCTGCTCCATGTGCACCTTTCCATACTGTGACTAACTCTTCTCCATGTGCACCTTTCCATATTGTCTCACTCTCTCGACTCCAAGTCGCCTTTTATATACTGTCACTATCTCTGCTCCATGTCACCTTTCCATACTGTCACTATCTCTGCTTCATGTCACCTTTCCATACTGTCACTATCTCTGCTCCATGTGCACCTTTCCATACTGTCACTATCTCTGCTCCATGTGCACCTTTCCATACTGTCACTATCTCTGCTCCATGTGCACCTTTCCATACTGTCACTATCTCTGCTTCATGTCACCTTTCCATACTGTCACTATCTATGCTCCATGTCACCTTTCCATACTGTCACTATCCTGCTCCATGTCACCTTTCCATACTGTCACTATCTCTGCTCCATGTGCACTTTCCATAACTGTCACTATGTCTGCTCCATGTCACCTTTTCATACTGTCACTATCTCTGCTCCATGTCACCTTTCCATACTGTCACTATCTCTGCTCCATGTCACCTTTCCATACTGTCACTATCTCAGCTCCATGTCACATTTCCATACTGTCACTATCTCTGCTCCATGTCACATTTCCATACTGTCACTATCTCTGCTCCATGTCACATTTCCATACTGTCACTATCTCTGCTCCATGTCACATTTCCATACTGTCACTATCTCTGCTCCATGTCACATTTCCATGCTGTCACTATCTCTGCTCCATGTCACATTTCCATACTGTCACTATCTCTGCTCCATGTCACATTTCCATACTGTCACTATCTCTGCTCCATGTTACATTTCCATGCTGTCACTATCTCTGCTCCATGTCACATTTCATACTGTCACTATCTCTGCTCCATGTCACCTTTCCATACTGTCACTATCTCTGCTTCTTGTCACCTTTCCATACTGTCACTATCTCTGCTCAATGTGCACCTTTCCTTACTGTCACTATGTCTGCTCCATGTCACCTTTCCATACTGTGACTAACTCTTCTCCATGTCACCATTCCATACTGTCACTATCTCTGCTCCATGTCACCTTTCCATACTGTCACTATCTCTGCTTCTTGTCACCTTTCCATACTGTCACTATCTCTGCTCCATGTGCACCTTTCCTTACTGTCACTATGTCTGCTCCATGTCACCTTTCCATACTGTCACTATCTCTGCTCAATGTGCACCTTTCCATACTGTCACTATCTCTGCTCCATGTCACCTTTCCATACTGTCACTATCTCTGCTTCTTGTCACCTTTCCATACTGTCACTATCTCTGCTTCTTGTCACCTTTCCATACTGTCACTATCTCTGCTCCTTTGCACATTTCCATGCTGTCACTATGTCTGCTCCATGTCACCTTTCCATACTGTCACTATCTCTGCTCCATGTCACCTTTCCATACTGTCACTATCTCTGCTTCTTGTCACCTTTCCATACTGTCACTATCTCTGCTCCATGTCACCTTTCCATACTGTCACTATCTCTGCTCCATGTCACCTTTCCATACTGTCACTATCTCTGTTCCATGTTACATTTCCATACTGTCACTATCTCTGCTCCATGTCACCTTTCCATACTGTCACTATCTCTGCTCCATGTCACCTTTCCATACTGTCACTATCTCTGCTCCATGTGCACCTTTCCATACTGTCACTATCTCTGCTCATGTCACCTTTCCATGCTGTCACTGTCTCTGCTCTATGTCACCTTTCCATACTGTCACTATCTCTGCTCCATGTCACCTTTCCATACTGTCACTATCTCTGCTCCATGTCACCTTTCCATGCTGTCACTGTCTCTGCTCTATGTCACCTTTCCATACTGTCACTATCTCTGCTCCATGTCACCTTTCCATACTGTCACTATCTCTGCTCCATGTCACCTTTCCATACTGTCACTATCTCTGCTCCATGTCACCTTTCCATACTGTCACTATCTCTGCTCCATGTTACATTTCCATACTGTCACTATCTCTGCCTCATGTCACCTTTCCATACTGTCACTATCTCTGCTCCATGTCACCTTTCCATTCTGTCACTATCTCTGCTTCATGTCCATCTTTCCATACTGTCACTATCTCTGCTCCATGTTACCTTTCCATACTGTCACTATCTCTGCTCCATATCATCCTTCCATACTGTCACTATCTCTGCTCCATGTCACCTTTCCATACTGTCACTATCTCTGCTCCATGTCACCTTTCCATACTGTCACTATCTCTGCTCCATATCATCCTTCCATACTGTCACTATCTCTGCTCCATGTCACATTTCCAAACTGTCACTATCTCTGCTCCATGTTACCTTTCCATACTGTCACTATCTCTGCTCCATGTCACCTTTCCATACTGTCACTATCTCAGCTCCATGTCACATTTCCATACTGTCACTATCTCTGCTCCATGTCACATTTCCATGCTGTCACTATCTCTGCTCCATGTCACATTTCCATACTGTCACTGTCTCTGCTCTATGTCACCTTTCCATACTGTCACTATCTCTGCTCCATGTCAACTTTCCATACTGTCACTATCTCTGCTCCATGTCACCTTTCAATACTGTCACTTTCTCTGCTCCATGTCACCTTTCCATACTGTCACTATCTCTGCTCCATGTCACCTTTCCATACTGTCACTCTCTCTGCTCCATGTGCACCTTTCCATACTGTCACTATCTCTGCTCCATGTCACCTTTCCATACTGTCACTATCTCTGCTCCATGTGCACCTTTACATGCTGTCACTATCTCTGCTCCATGTCACCTTTCCATACTGTCACTATCTCTGCTCCATGTGCACCTTTCCATGCTGTCACTATCTCTGCTCTATGTCACCTTTCCATACTGTCACTATCTCTGCTCCTTTGCACCTTTCCATACTGTTCACTATCTCTCCTTCCATGTCACCTTTCCATCTGTCACTATCTCTTGCTCAATGGTCACCTTTTCCATACTGTCACTATCTCTGCTCCATGTGCACTTTTCCATACTGTCACTATCTCTGCTCCATGTGCACTCTTCCATACTGTCACTATCTCTGCTCCATGTCACCTTTCCATACTGTCACTATCTCTGCTCCATGTGCACCTTTCCATACTGTCACTATCTCTGATCCATGTCACCTTTCCATACTGTCACTATCTCTGCTCCATGTCACCTTTCCATACTGTCACTGTCTCTGCTCCATGTGCACCTTTCCATACTGTCACTATCTCTGCTCCATGTCACCTTCCATACTGTCACTATCTCTGCTCCATGTGCACCTTTCCATACTGTCACTATCTCTGCTCCATGTCACCTTTCCATACTGTCACTATCTCTGCTCCATGTGCACCTTTCCATACTGTCACTATCTCTGCTCCATGTGCACATTTCCATACTGTCACTATCTTGCTCCATGTCCTTTACCAACTTTCCATACTGCTCATGTCACCTTTCCATACTGTACTTCTCTGCTCCATGTGCACCTTTCCATACTGTCACTATCTCTGCTCAATGTCACCTTTCCATACTGTCACTATCTCTGCTCCATGTCCACCTTTCCATTCTGTCACTATCTCTGCTCCATGTCACCTTTCCATGCTGTCACTATCTCTGCTCCATGTCACCTTTCCATACTGTCACTATCTTTGCTCCATGACACATTTCCATACTGTCACTATCTCTGCTCCATTGCCACCTTTCCATACTGTCACTATCTCTGCTCCATGTCACCTTTCCATACTGTCACTATCTCTGCTCCATGTCACCTTTCCTTACTGTCACTATCTCTGCTCCATGTCACATTTCCATACTGTCACTATCATCTGCTCCATGTTCAACTTTCCATACTGTCACTATCTCTGCTCCATGTGCACCTTTCCATACTTGTCACTATCTCTGCTCCATGTACATTTCCATTACTGTCACTATCTCTGCTCCATGTCACCTTTCCATGTTTTCACTATCTCTGCTCGATGTGCACCTTTCCATACTGTCACTATCTCTGCTCCATGTGCACCTTTCTGTGCTGTCACTATCTCTGCTCCATGTCACCTTTCCATGCTGTCACTATCTCTGCTCCATGTCACATTTCCATACTGTCACTATCTCTGCTCCATGTCCCGTTTCCATACTGTCACTATCTCTGCTCATGTCACCTTTCCATACTGTCACTATCTCTGCTCCATGTCACCTTTCCATACTGTCACTATCTCTGCTCCATGTCACCTTTCCATACTGTCACTATCTCTGCTCCATGTCACCTTTCCATACTGTCACTATCTCTGCTCCATGTCACCTTTCCATGCTGTCACTATCTCTGCTCCCATGTCACCTTTCCATACTGTCACTATCTCTGCTCCATGTCACCTTTCCATACTGTCACTATCTCTGCTCCATGTCACCTTTCCATACTGTCACTATCTCTGCTCCATGTCACCTTTCCATACTGTCACTATCTCTGCTCCATGTCACCTTTCCATACTATCACTATCTCTGCTCCATGTGCACCTTTCCATACTGTCACTATCTCTGCTCCATGTGCACCTTTCCATACTGTCACTATCTCTGCTCCATGTCACCTTTCCATACTGTCACTATCTCTGCTCCATGTGCACCTTTCCATACTGTCACTATCTCTGCTCCATGTCCACCTTTCCATACTGTCACTATCTCTGCTCCATGTCACCTTTCCATACTGTCACTATCTCTGCTCCATGTGCACCTTTCCATACTGTCACTATCTCTGCTCCATGTCACCTTTCCATACTGTCACTATCTCTGCTCCATGTCACCTTTCCATACTGTCACTATCTCTGCTCCATGTCACCTTTCCATACTGTCACTATCTCTGCTCCATGTCACCTTTCCATACTGTCACTATCTCTGCTCCATGTCACCTTTCCATACTGTCACTATCTCTGCTCCATGTCACCTTTCCATACTGTCACTATCTCTGCTCCATGTGCACCTTTCCATACTGTCACTATCTCTGCTCCATGTCACCTTTCCATACTGTCACTATCTCTGCTCCATGTCACCTTTCCATACTGTCACTATCTCCGCTCCATGTCACCTTTCCATACTATCACTATCTCTGCTCCATGTCACCTTTCCATACTGTCACTATCTCTGCTCCATGTCACATTTCCATACTGTCACTATCTCTGCTCCACGTGCACCTTTCCATGCTGTCACTATCTCTGCTCCATGTTACATTTCCATACTGTCACTATCTCTGCTCCATGTGCACCTTTCCATACTGTCACTATCTCTGCTCTATGTCACCTTTCCATGCTGTCACTATCTTTGCTCCATGTCGCCTTTCCATACTGTCACTGTCTCTGCTCCATGTCACCTTTCCATGATGTCACTATCTCTGTTCAATGTCACCTTTCCATACTGTCACTAGCTTTGCTCTATGTCGCCTTTCCATACTGTCACTATCTCTCCTCCATGTGCACCTTTCCATACTGTCACTATCTCTCCTCCATGTGCACCTTTCTATACTGTCACTATCTCTCCTCCATGTGCACCTTTCTTACCTGTCACTATCTCTCCTCCATGTGCGCCTTTCCATACTGTCACTATCTCTCCTCCATGTCACCTTTTCATACTGTCCCTATCTCTGCTCCATGTCACCTTTCCATGCTGTCACTATCTCTGCTCCATGTGCACCTTTACATACTGTCACTGTCTCTGCTCCATGTCACCTTTCCATACTGTCACTATCTCTGTTCCATGTGCACCTTTCCATACTGTCACTATCTCTGCTCCATGTTACATTTCTATACTGTCACTATCTCTGCTCCATGTGACCTTTCCATACTGTCACTATCTCTGCTCCATGTCACCTTTCCATGCTGTCACTATCTCTGCTCCATGTCACATTTCCATGCTGTCACTATCTCTGCTCCATGTCATATTTCCATGCTGTCACTATCTCTGCTCCATGTCACATTTCCATACTGTCACTATCTCTGCTCCATGTCACCTTTCCATGCTGTCACTATCTCTGCTCCATGTTACATTTCCATACTGTCACTATCTCTGCTCCATGTCACCTTTCCATACTGTCACTATCTCTGCTCCATGTCACCTTTCCATACTGTCACTATCTCTGCTCCATGTGCACCTTTCCATACTGTCACTATCTCTGCTCCATGTCACCTTTCCATGCTGTCACTGTCTCTGCTCTATGTCACCTTTCCATACTGTCACTATCTCTGCTCCATGTCACCTTTCCATACTGTCACTATCTCTGCTCCATGTCACCTTTCCATACTGTCACTATCTCTGCTCCTTTGCACATTTCCATACTGTCACTATCTCTGCTCCATGTCACCTTTCCATACTGTCACTATCTCTGCTCCATGTCACCTTTCCATACTGTCACTATCTCTGTTCTATGTCACCTTTCCATACTGTCACTATCTCTGCTCCATGTTACATTTCCATACTGTCACTATCTCTGCCTCATGTCACCTTTCCATACTGTCACTATCTCTGCTCCATGTCACCTTTCCATACTGTCACTATCTCTGCTTCATGTCCATCTTTCCATACTGTCACTATCTCTGCTCCATGTTACCTTTCCATACTGTCACTATCTCTGCTCCATGTCACCTTTCCATACTGTCACTATCTCTGCTCCATGTCACCTTTCCATACTGTCACTATCTCTGCTCCATGTCACCTTTCCATACTGTCACTATCTCTGCTCCATATCATCCTTCCATACTGTCACTATCTCTGCTCCATGTCACCTTTCCAAACTGTCACTATCTCTGCTCCATGTCACCTTTCCATACTGTCACTATCTCTGCTCCATGTCACCTTTCCATACTGTCACTATCTCTGCTCCATGTCACATTTCCATACTGTCACTATCTCTGCTCCATGTCACATTTCCATGCTGTCACTATCTCTGCTCCATGTCACATTTCCATACTGTCACTATCTCTGCTCTATGTCACCTTTCCATACTGTCACTATCTCTGCTCCATGTGCACCTTTACATGCTGTCACTATCTCTGCTCCATGTCACCTTTCCATACTGTCACTATCTCTGCTCCATGTCACCTTTCCATACTGTCACTATCTCAGCTCCATGTGCACCTTTCCATACTATCACTATCTCTGCTCCATGTGCACCTTTCCATGCTGTCACTATCTCTGCTCCATGTCACCTTTCCATAGTGTCACTATCTCTGCTCCATGTCACCTTTCCATACTGTCACTATCTCTGCTCCATGTGCACCTTTCCATACTATCACTATCTCAGCTCCATGTGCACCTTTCCATACTGTCACTATCTCTGCTCCATGTCACCTTTCCATACTGTCACTATCTCTGCTCCATGTGCACCTTTCCATACTGTCACTATCTCTCCTCCATGTCACCTTTCCATAGTGTCACTATCTCTGCTCCATGTCACCTTTCCATACTGTCACTATCTCTGCTCCATGTGCACCTTTCCATACTATCACTATCTCTGCTCCATGTGCACTTTTCCATTCTGTCACTATCTCTGCTCCATGTCACCTTTCCATACTGTCACTATCTCTGCTCCATGTCACCTTTCCATACTGTCACTATCTCTGCTCCATGTTACATTTCCATACTGTCACTCTCTCTGCTCCATGTGCACCTTTCCATACTGTCACTATCTCTGCTCCATGTGCTTCTTTCCATTCTGTCACTATCTCTGCTCCATGTCACCTTTCCATACTGTCACTATCTGTGCTCCATGTGCACCTTTCCATACTGTCACTATCTCTGCTCCATGTCACCTTTCCATACTGTCACTATCTCTGCTCCATGTGCACCTTTCCATACTGTCACTATCTCTGCTCCATGTTACATTTCCATACTGTCACTATCTCTGCTCCATGTGCACCTTTCCATACTGTCACTATCTCTGCTCCATGTGCACCTTTCCATGCTGTCACTATCTCTGCTCCATGTCACCTTTCCATGCTGTCACTATCTCTGCTCCATTTCACCTTTCCATACTGTCACTATCTCTGCTCCATTTCACCTTTCCATGCTGTCACTATCTCTGCTCCATGTCACCTTTAAATACTGTGACTATCTCTGCTCCATGTCACATTTCCATACTGTCACTATCTCTGCTCCATGTCACCTTTCCATACTGTCACTATCTCTGCTCCATGTCACATTTCCATACTGTCACTATCTCTGCTCCATGTCACCTTTCTGTGCTGTCACTATCTCTGCTCCATGTCACATTTCCATACTGTCACTATCTCTGCTCCATGTCACCTTTCCATACTGTCACTATCTCTGCTCCATGTGCACCTTTCCATACTGTCACTATCTCTGCTCCATGTCACATTTCCATACTGTCACTATCTCTGCTCCATGTCACCTTTCCATACTGTCACTATCTCTGCTCCATGTGCACCTTTCCATACTGTCACTATCTCTGCTCCATGTGCACTTTTCCATACTGTCACTATCTCTGCTTCATGTCACCTTTCCATACTGTCACTATCTCTGCTCCATGTGCACCTTTCCATACTGTCACTATCTCTGCTCCATGTCACCTTTCCATACTGTCACTATCTCTGCTTCATGTCACATTTCCATACTGTCACTATCTCTGCTCCATGTCACATTTCCATACTGTCACTATCTCTGCTTCATGTCATCTTTCCATACTGTCACTATCTCTGCTCCATGTCACCTTTCCATACTGTCACTATCTCTGCTCCATTTCATCTTTCCATACTGTCACTATCTCTGCTCCATGTTACATTTCCATACTATCACTATCTCAGCTCCATGTGCACCTTTCCATACTGTCTCTATCTCTGCTCCATGTCACCTTTCCAAACTGTCACTATCTCTCCTCCATGTCACCTTTCCATACTGTCACTATCTCTGCTCCATGTGCACCTTTCCATACTATCACTATCTCAGCTCCATGTGCACTTTTCCATTCTGTCACTATCTCTGCTCCATGTCACCTTTCCATACTATCACTATCTCAGCTCCATGTGCACCTTTCCATACTATCACTATCTCTGCTCCATGTGCACCTTTCCATGCTGTCACTATCTCTGCTCCATGTCACCTTTCCATAGTGTCACTATCTCTGCTCCATGTCACCTTTCCATACTGTCACTATCTCTGCTCCATGTGCACCTTTCCATACTATCACTATCTCAGCTCCATGTGCACCTTTCCATACTGTCACTATCTCTGCTCCATGTCACCTTTCCATACTGTCATTATCTCTGCTCCATGTGCACCTTTCCATACTGTCACTATCTCTCCTCCATGTCACCTTTCCATAGTGTCACTATCTCTGCTCCATGTCACCTTTCCATACTGTCACTATCTCTGCTCCATGTGCACCTTTCCATACTATCACTATCTCAGCTCCATGTGCACTTTTCCATTCTGTCACTATCTCTCCTCCATGTCACCTTTCCATAGTGTCACTATCTCTGCTCCATGTCACCTTTCCATACTGTCACTATCTCTCCTCCATGTCACCTTTCCATACTATCACTATCTCTGCTCCATGTCACCTTTCCATACTGTCACTATCTCTGCTCCATGTGCACCTTTCCATACTGTCACTATCTCTGCTCCATGTTACATTTCCATACTGTCACTCTCTCTGCTCCATGTGCACCTTTCCATACTGTCACTATCTCTGCTCCATGTGCTTCTTTCCATTCTGTCACTATCTCTGCTCCATGTCACCTTTCCATACTGTCACTATCTCTGCTCCATGTCACCTTTCCATACTGTCACTATCTCTGCTCCATGTGCACCTTTCCATACTGTCACTATCTCTGCTCCATGTTACATTTCCATACTGTCACTCTCTCTGCTCCATGTGCACCTTTCCATACTGTCACCATCTCTGCTCCATGTTACCTTTCCATGCTGTCACTATCTCTGCTCCATGTCACCTTTCCATACTGTCACTATCTCTGCTCCATGTGCACCTTTCCATACTGTCACTATCTCTGCTCCATGTTACATTTCCATACTGTCACTCTCTCTGCTCCATGTGCACCTTTCCATACTGTCACCATCTCTGCTCCATGTTACCTTTCCATGCTGTCACTATCTCTGCTCCATGTGCACCTTTCCATACTGTCACCATCTCTGCTCCATGTTACCTTTCCATACTGTCACTATCTCTGCTCCATGTGCTTCTTTCCATTCTGTCACTATCTCTGCTCCATGTCACCTTTCCATACTGTCACTATCTCTGCTCCATGTCACCTTTCCATACTGTCACTATCTCTGCTCCATGTGCACCTTTCCATACTGTCACTATCTCTGCTCCATGTTACATTTCCATACTGTCACTCTCTCTGCTCCATGTGCACCTTTCCATACTGTCACCATCTCTGCTCCATGTTACCTTTCCATGCTGTCACTATCTCTGCTCCATGTCACCTTTCCATGCTGTCACTATCTCTGCTCCATTTCACCTTTCCATTCTGTCACTATCTCTGCTCCATTTCACCTTTCCATGCTGTCACTATCTCTGCTCCATGTCACCTTTCTGTGCTGTCACTATCTCTGCTCCATGTCACATTTCCATACTGTCACTATCTCTGCTCCATGTCACCTTTCCATACTGTCCCTATCTCTGCTCCATGTCACATTTCCATACTGTCACTATCTCTGCTCCATGTCACCTTTCTGTGCTGTCACTATCTCTGCTCCATGTCACATTTCCATACTGTCACTATCTCTGCTCCATGTCACCTTTCCATACTGTCACTATCTCTGCTCCATGTGCACCTTTCCATACTGTCACTATCTCTGCTCCATGTCACATTTCCATACTGTCACTATCTCTGCTCCATGTCACCTTTCCATACTATCACTATCTCTGCTCCATGTGCACCTTTCCATACTGTCACTATCTCTGCTCCATGTGCACTTTTCCATACTGTCACTATCTCTGCTTCATGTCACCTTTCCATACTGTCACTATCTCTGCTCCATGTGCACCTTTCCATACTGTCACTATCTCTGCTCCATGTCACCTTTCCATACTGTCACTATCTCTGCTTCATGTCACATTTCCATACTGTCACTATCTCTGCTCCATGTCACATTTCCATACTGTCACTATCTCTGCTTCATGTCATCTTTCCATACTGTCACTATCTCTGCTCCATGTCACCTTTCCATACTGTCACTATCTCTGCTCCATTTCATCTTTCCATACTGTCACTATCTCTGCTCCATGTTACATTTCCATACTATCACTATCTCAGCTCCATGTGCACCTTTCCATACTGTCTCTATCTCTGCTCCATGTCACCTTTCCAAACTGTCACTATCTCTCCTCCATGTCACCTTTCCATACTGTCACTATCTCTGCTCCATGTGCACCTTTCCATACTGTCACTATCTCAGCTCCATGTGCACTTTTCCATTCTGTCACTATCTCTGCTCCATGTCACCTTTCCATACTGTCACTATCTCTGCTCCATGTGCACCTTTCCATACTGTCACTATCTCTGCTCCATGTTACATTTCCATACTGTCACTCTCTCTGCTCCATGTGCACCTTTCCATACTGTCACTATCTCTGCTCCATGTTCTTCTTTCCATTCTGTCACTATCTCTGCTCCATGTCACCTTTCCATACTGTCACTATCTGTGCTCCATGTGCACCTTTCCATACTGTCACTATCTCTGCTCCATGTCACCTTTCCATACTGTCACTATCTCTGCTCCATGTGCACCTTTCCATACTGTCACTCTCTCTGCTCCATGTGCACCTTTCCATACTGTCACTATCTCTGCTCCATGTTACATTTCCATACTGTCACTATCTCTGCTCCATGTTACATTTCCATACTGTCACTCTCTCTGCTCCATGTGCACCTTTCCATACTGTCACCATCTCTGCTCCATGTTACCTTTCCATGCTGTCACTATCTCTGCTCCATGTCACCTTTCCATGCTGTCACTATCTCTGCTCCATTTCACCTTTCCATTCTGTCACTATCTCTGCTCCATTTCACCTTTCCATGCTGTCACTATCTCTGCTCCATGTCACCTTTCTGTGCTGTCACTATCTCTGCTCCATGTCACATTTCCATACTGTCACTATCTCTGCTCCATGTCACCTTTCCATACTGTCCCTATCTCTGCTCCATGTCACATTTCCATACTGTCACTATCTCTGCTCCATGTCACCTTTCCGTGCTGTCACTATCTCTGCTCCATGTCACATTTCCATACTGTCACTATCTCTGCTCCATGTCACCTTTCCATACTGTCACTATCTCTGCTCCATGTGCACCTTTCCATACTGTCACTATCTCTGCTCCATGTCACATTTCCATACTGTCACTATCTCTGCTCCATGTCACCTTTCCATACTGTCACTATCTCTGCTCCATGTGCACCTTTCCATACTGTCACTATCTCTGCTCCATGTGCACTTTTCCATACTGTCACTATCTCTGCTTCATGTCACCTTTCCATACTGTCACTATCTCTGCTCCATGTGCACCTTTCCATACTGTCACTATCTCTGCTCCATGTCACCTTTCCATACTGTCACTATCTCTGCTTCATGTCACATTTCCATACTGTCACTATCTCTGCTCCATGTTACATTTCCATACTGTCACTATCTCTGCTTCATGTCATCTTTCCATACTGTCACTATCTCTGCTCCATGTCACCTTTCCATACTGTCACTATCTCTGCTCCATTTCATCTTTCCATACTGTCACTATCTCTGCTCCATGTTACATTTCCATACTATCACTATCTCAGCTCCATGTGCACCTTTCCATACTGTCTCTATCTCTGCTCCATGTCACCTTTCCATAGTGTCACTATCTCTGCTCCATGTTACATTTCCATACTATCACTATCTCTGCTCTATGTCACCTTTCCATACTGTCACTATCTCTGCTCCATGTTACATTTCCATACTGTCACTATCTCTGCTCCATGTTACATTTCCATACTGTCACTATCTCTGCTCCATGTCACCTTTGCATGCTGTCACTATGTCTGCTCCATGTCACCTTTCCATACTGTCACTATCTCTGCTTCATGTCACCTTTGCATACTGTCACTATCTCTGCTCCATGTCACATTTCCATACTGTCACTATCTCTGCTCCATGTTACATTTCCATACTGTCACTATCTCTGCTCCATGTCACCTTTCCATACTGTCTCTATCTCTGCTCCATGTCACCTTTCCATACTGTCACTATCTCTGCTTCATGTCATCTTTCCATACTGTCACTATCTCTGCTCCATGTCACCTTTCCATACTGTCACTATCTCTGCTCCATGTCACCTTTCCATACTGTCACTATCTCTGCTCCATTTCATCTTTCCATACTGTCACTATCTCTGCTCCATGTTACATTTCCTTACTATCACTATCTCAGCTCCATGTGCACCTTTCCATACTGTCTCTATCTCTGCTCCATGTCACCTTTCCATAGTGTCACTATCTCTGCTCCATGTTACATTTCCATACTATCACTATCTCTGCTCTATGTCACCTTTCCATACTGTCACTATCTCTGCTCCATGTCACCTTTCCATACTGTCACTATCTCTGCTCCATGTGCACCTTTCCATACTGTCACTATCTCTGCTCCATGTCACCTTTCCATACTGTCACTATCTGTGCTCCATGTCACCTTTCCATACTGTCACTATCTCTGCTCCATGTCACATTTCCATACTGTCACTATCTCTGCTCCATGTTACCTTTCCATACTGTCACTATCTCTGCTCCATGTCACCTTTCCATACTGTCTCTATCTCTGCTCCATGTCACCTTTCCATACTGTCACTATCTGTGCTCCATGTCACCTTTCCATACTGTCACTATCTCTGCTCCATGTCACCTTTCCATACTGTCACTATCTCTGCTCCATGTCACCTTTCCATACTGTCACTATCTGTGCTCCATGTCACCTTTCCATACTGTCACTATCTCTGCTCCATGTCACATTTCCATACTGTCACTATCTCTGCTCCATGTTACCTTTCCATACTGTCACTATCTCTGCTCCATGTCACCTTTCCATACTGTCACTATCTCTGCTCCATGTCACCTTTCCATACTGTCACTATCTGTGCTCCATGTCACCTTTCCATACTGTCACTATCTCTGCTCCATGTTACATTTCCATACTGTCACTATCTCTGCTCCATGTCACCTTTCCATACTGTCTCTATCTCTGCTCCATGTCATCTTTCCATACTGTCACTATCTCTGCTTCATGTCATCTTTCCATACTGTCACTATCTCTGCTTCATGTCATCTTTCCATACTGTCACTATCTCTGCTCCATGTGCACCTTTCCATACTGTCACTATCTCTGCTCCATTTCATCTTTCCATACTGTCACTATCTCTGCTCCATGTTACATTTCCTTACTATCACTATCTCTTCTCTATGTCACCTTTCCTTACTGTCACTATGTCTGCTCCATTTCATCTTTCCATACTATCACTATCTCTGCTCCATGTCACCTTTCCATACTGTCTCTATCTCTGCTCCATGTCACCTTTCCATACTGTCACTATCTCTGCTTCATGTCATCTTTCCATACTGTCACTATCTTAGCTCCATGTGCACCTTTCCATACTGTCTCTATCTCTGCTCCATGTCACCTTTCCATAGTGTCACTATCTCTGCTCCATGTTACATTTCCATACTATCACTATCTCTGCTCTATGTCACCTTTCCATACTGTCACTATCTCTGCTCCATGTCACCTTTCCATACTGTCACTATCTCTGCTTCATGTGCACCTTTCCATACTGTCACTATCTCTGCTTCTTGTCACCTTTCCATACTGTCCCTATCTCTGCTCCATGTCACCTTTCCATACTGTCACTATCTCTGCTCCATGTCACATTTCCATACTATCACTATCTCTGCTCCATGTCACCTTTCCATACTGTCCCTATCTCTGCTCCATGTCACCTTTCCATACTGTCACTATCTCTGCTCCATGTCACATTTCCATACTATCACTATCTCTGCTCCATGTCACATTTCCATACTGTCACTATCTCTGCTCCATGTCACCTTTCCATACTGTCCCTATCTCTGCTCCATGTGCACCTTTCCATTCTGTCACTATCTCTGCTCCATGACACATTTCCATACTGTCACTATCTCTGCTCCATGTCACTTTTCCATACTGTCACTATCTCTGCTCCATGGCACATTTCCATACTGTCACTATCTCTGCTCCATGTCACATTTCCATACTGTTACTATCTCTGCTCCATGGCACATTTCCATACTGTCACTATCTCTGCTTCATGTCACCTTTCCATACTGTCACTATCTCTGCTCCATGTCACCTTTCCATTCTGTCACTATCTCAGCATTCATTCTACCTGCTCCTTTTATAAAGTGGTATTGGTCTCTCCATATAGCCATATAACTCTGTAGCCTGTATTACTTCCCATTATTATCTACCTCCCATTATAACCCTGCATCCATAACCATTGTTCAGTTCTATATTAAACACATAATAAAGTTTTTTGCTGAGCTCCTGTAATAACAGCCATTCTTGTAGGATTTGGGTGTCTCAGACATTTCTATGCCGAGTGAGCCCAGTTTTCTGCACTCTCTAAACCCTAAGAAAACAAAGGGAAAATCCTGTCTGCCATAACTATCTGCGTGACTGAAAGTGGGAATCCAAGACAAACAGATATTACAGTAAATATCACACGGCACTGGAGGCCACCACATAAAGTATTAATGGCAAGCTAATGAGATCCAGGGCCGCACCTCCAGGTCTCAGGGGACATGTGGCTTATATACAATCACCTTCTGATCTTGAGATGACCTATTATTAGAACCGGCCCAACTGAACCACATGCTCAGCCTGCCAGCCGGGCGGTCCCCACAATCCCCCCAAATCTGAGGTGCTCCTGGAGGGGGAGGCAGGACCACTTGCCAAGTTACACGAGGTCTACAAATCCATCCCCCCATTAGAGCCCTCACACCCCCCTCGGATATTTCTGAGAGTTCATCACAATGTAAAGATGTCTTAATAGCTTGTAACTTAAGCTCAGCTTAATAGCTTGTAAAATGCTGGTCTGGGAGCCGTGCCCCCCCCCCCCCCCCCCCCAGCAAGGGGCCAGGAATGTTGTAATGCCCCCCCCAGACTAGAGTGATGGGAATGCTGTCATGCCCCAGAACTGGAGGGATGGGAATTCCACACAAGTTTAGTAGACTTATATTGTGACTCTGGTAACCCAGACTGTGGCACCAGATGCCAACCTGCGGCTACCAAACAGCAGGTCACAACAAATCTACCTATCTAGCCGGCCTATTATATCTACCTATGGACATCAGAGCAACTTATATGTGTCCTTGTGTCATATTGTGGAATCTTTCCATGATATTGTTATCATCTTCTAAAGTGTTAGCTCTTCAGCTGAACCATTTGGTTCATATTTGTATTGGATCCATATTACCTTAGGACCTACACCTTTGTAACTTGCTAATTGTAGCACCATGGAAAATACTGGCACTTTATAGATAAAGAGTAATAATAATAATAATAATAATACTTGTTGTTCTCTTGTGTCCGACTCTCTGTGACCCTGTGTACCTCAGCACATCAGGCACATCTATCGTTATGTCTCTGGCTGTGCGTGTCCATAAGGTTTTTTTAGCAAAGATACTGGAGTGGGTTGCAGTTTCCTTCTCCATTGAACTAGGAATTGTCTGACCTCTCTGCCATGACCTGCCCATCGTGAGTGACCCTACATGGCATAGCTCACAGCTTCATTGAAGTACACAAGCTCCTTCACCACGACAAAGTAGCCATTAAGTAGGGTAATAATAATAATAATAATCATAATAATAAAGAGTAATAATAATATTACCTTTATTTCCAGTGTTGTCTCATCTCCCTTGACCTCCCTTGACCTCCCTTGACCTCCCTTGACCTCTCACATATATAATGGACCAATGTTTTTAGAAAGTAAATAATAATCACATTTATACTTTTAACTAATACAATAATTATTAATGACTGTGGAACACCATTTTCTTTCCTGAGCTGACTCTATCTGCTGCATTCACAGGAGGGTGAGGCCGCCTTTGATCTGTTTCTTATTTGATCTGAATATCTGAGGTGCGGCCGAAAGAAAAAGGCCAATGAAGGAGATATTATGGGGGGGGGGGGGGGGCGGTAAACAGACGCGGGGTCATGGTGAGTTCAAAGGTCTGGACGGAATATCCCCCTCAGGGTCATGACATTGACCCCACAGTGGCTGGTGCTCTCCAGCATGGACGTGGTTAATGTTTGTCATATTATTCTCTATTAATACTGTGAGAAAATAAAAGAGGAACCCGCTCCAGTGTCAGGTGCCGGAGACAGGATGTTTTTTGGGGGGATTTTTTCCTGTTTCTGTAAACATACGGGAAGCTTTTGTGTGGCAGATGTAGAGGGGGGGGGGGGGGGTTATTGTTTGAACACCTGCCCCTCTCCTGATTGCCGGGGGGGCCACCCTCCCATTGACAGGATTCAGACCTGAACGGAGAAGTCTCTGGTAAAGGATTCCTGAGCGGCAGCCGCTGCCACATTGTAATTATAGAGAGAAAAAGGCGATAACTTCCTCTGGCGGCCTCCATCTGGGTTCCTGTGCGCAGCAGATTCACGCTGAATACGTTACCCAGAGCCTCAGGCGACCACTCCGACGCTTTTATTTACACCGTTTATTACAAATGTTCAGTTATTACAAAGCAGAAAACTTGGCAAACCCAAAATACACTGCGCAGGAATCCTGGGAAATAAATATTATCAATTTCACGCACCAGGGAGGAAGTGAGACGGCAAAATACCACGAGGATCGGCGCGCTCTGACCAGTTACTTTATATTATTTTCAAGGTTATTTCATTTATTTATGAGGAATGTCAACAGAAAATGTTATTAAGCAGTTTGGGTTTTATCGCCAGGAGGGATCGCTTGTGAAGTTTTCATTTCCGAAACATAGAAATTACCAACCTGTAAAACCTCCGTATTAGGAATCGCGCGGTCGCGGCTGCCAAAAATGTGTATTCAAAATGTGATTGAGCCGCGAGCTGCAGGGGCCGGGGTGGAAATGTTCTGGTGAAGTTAGGGGCCGTTCGATGTAAACAAAGGAGGCGCGCTGTAGATTGTGAGCTCTGGGGGTCAGGCACTCATTGCTCTGTAATAATTGCATTAAGATCAGAAGTAATTACCCCGTACAGTTTGGATATTATTTAATCTATTAAACAACTTCTGTAGTCTTTGTAATACATAATATTATTATTAATACATTATGTATGTACTTATTTTGCAGCAGATTCCACCATATTGGTTTCTGCTGATCATCTAAAAATTATAAAGTGTAAAAAGTTTTTTTTTTAAAAGTAGTGTTAGTTTTCTTTGTTTTCTAAAACATTTAGCCCGTAATCAAATTAATTCATCCAAGAATATCTGTAAGACCATCTAGAAGACTCAGAGGTCCACGCATTGTGTCCTCGCGTGTCCTGCACACCAGGGGCAGCCCCCATTATGGCTTCCCCAGACCACCGAGGCCCAGATGTGTTTGTGAAAATGAAGTCCAGGCCCCCAGTCCATATTGTTTTATGTCTGGTCTCCAAGAGGGCTCAGGAAGGAAGTTTATATAGTGACGGAGACCCGAGAAAAGCCCTTGTCTCACTAATGGGCTACTTAAGGATGTGGAGCTTCAGGAGGCAAAAGTAGTAAATTTAATTAGGTAGCAAAGTCTCGGAAAAGAAAAGAGCCCCGGGTGCCCCCCCGCCCCCGTATATATATTCATACAGTGACAGGAACATGCCCACCCTCCAATTGCTGCCCTCCCTGCCCATCCTGACCACACGTCTCTAGGTGATCTGTACAGTGATATGACCACCATCCAAGGGCTGCTATTAGCCGTCCCTGTACATCTCGACCACACTAATATAGGTGACCTATACAGTGACATGTCCACCTACCTCTGCTGTTGATCCTGACCACACTACTGTAGGTGGCCTATACAGTGACATGACCACCCTCCAAGTGCTGCTAATGCCTCTCCCTGTACATCGCGACCACACAGCTCCAGGTGACCTCTGCCGTGACATATCCATCTACCTCTGCTGTAGATCCTGACCACACTACTCTAGGTGGCCTATACAGTGACATTGACATGACCACCCTCCAAGTGCTGCTAATACACCCCCCCTCTATACATCCCAACCACACAGCTCCAGATGACCTCTGCCGTGAGAGAACCACCTACCTCTGCTGTCCATCGTGACCACAATACTGTAGGTGACCTCTGCTGTGACATGACCACCTACCTCCGCTGTCCATCATGACCAAACTACTGTAGGTGACCTCTGCAGTGACATGACCACCTACCTCTGCTGTCCATCATGACCATACTACTCTAGGTGACCTCTGCTGTTACATGACCACCTACCTCTGCTGTCCATCGTGACCAAACTACTATAGGTGACCTCTGCAGTGACATGACCACCTACCTCTGCTGTCCATCGTGACCATACTACTCTAGGTGACCTCTGCTGTGACATGACCACCTACCTCTGCTGTCCATCGTGACCATACTACTGTAGGTGACCTCTGCTGTGACATGACCACCTACCTCTGCTGTCCATCGTGACCACAATACTGTAGGTGACCTCTGCAGTGACATGACCACCTACCTCTGCTGTCCATCGTGACCATACTACTGTAGGTGACCTATGCTGTGACATGACCACCTACATCTGCTGTCCATCATGACCATACTACTGTTGGTGGCCTATACAGTGACATTGACATGTCCACCCTCCAAATGCTGCTAATACCCCTCCCTGAACATCCTGACAACACTACTCTAGGTGACCTCTACCGTGACATGACCACCTACCTCTGCAGTCCATTTTGACCATACTACTGCAGGTGACCTATACAGTGATATGACCACCCTCCAAGTGCTGCTAATGCCCCTAACCTGTGCATCCCGACCACACAGCTCCAGGTGACCTTTGCCGTGACATGACCACCTACCTCTACTGTCCATCGTGACCACACTACTGTAGGTGACCTCTGCAGTGATATGACCATCTACCTCTGCTGTCCATCGTGACCACACTTCTATTAGGTGGCCTATACAGTGACATGGCCACCCTCCAAGTGCTGCTAATACCCCCCCCCCTTATACATCCCAACCACACAGCTCCAGGTGACCTCTGCCGTGACAGAACCACCTACCTCTGCTGTCCATCGTGACCACACTACTGTAGGTGACCTCTGCAGTGATATGACCATCTACCTCTGCTGTCCATCGTGACCACACTTCTATTAGGTGGCCTATACAGTGACATGACCACCCTCCAAGTGCTGCTAATACCCCCCCCCCCCCTTATACATCCCAACCACACAGCTCCAGGTGACCTCTGCTGTGACATGACCACCTACCGCTGCTGTCCATCGTGATCATACTACTGTAGGTGACTCCTGCTGTGACATGACCACCTACCTCTGCTGTCCATCGGGACCACAATACTGTAGGTGACCTCTGCAGTGACATGACCACCTACCTCTGCTGTCCATCGTGACCATATTACTCTAGGTGACCTAGACTGTGACATGACCACCCTCCAAGTGCTGCTAATACCCCCCCCCCCCCCCGTACATCCTGACCATGGGGACTGAGAGCGCAGTATTAGGATATGAGCTGTAGTCAGTGGTAGACGTGATCATATCAACATAGGGGGAATCTGGTCATCTACATATAATGTTGTATTTTTAGTGACCCTTACAGCATAGATAGGGAAGTTGCAAGGGGCCCCCACATTGTTTTGCACTGGGGCCCTCTCACTAGCTCTGCCACTACTAGTGTGTCCTGGGCTTGGTAACATTGGGTGAATCTTCTTTAAAGGGTAATTAGTGCGCCCCTTTTATTACATACACTGCAGGAACAGACTTTAGGCTCCTCTGGCAGTAAAGAGGTTAAACATCATGGCGGGCTCTTCTAGATCAGGTTATTTTAAGTCCACGGCACACTCTCATATTTCTTCAAAAATTTGTTGTTTTTTTTAATTTAAAGAGATAGTGACACAAACCTTTAGAAGTATGTTTACTTGAGTCCTGTATGTGCCCCCAGCAGCCCCCATTGGTAGAGGGCTCATCTCTGTGTGGGATTGGGTGGGAGTATACTGTGAGCCCCTAGTGCAGGGAGGGGGGTCCTGCTGCATATACTCCTATTGAGGGGGGAGAGGGTCTATGTGGGGGGGGGGGGCAGCCTCAGGGCAAATTCTTACAGTACTGGTGTAACTATGCCCATATAGCATCTTACAGGGGCTATGTGCCTTTCTGGGTGTTTGCCATTAACCCTTCTCCTGCCAGCACATTACTGGAGGCCTCTCACGCCTCTTTTGTCTGCTTTGACAGTTATGTTTGATGGCTGAGGGCGGATACCAGTCCGGGACACTCTGCTCTAAATAAAAAGGGATTTTGTTTTTCTTACCCTTAGACATTTACCCTCCACATTCCTGCAGCCCCCTCCCCAAATACAAACCTCTAGAAAGAACCTGTAAATATCCCTGCTGTGTGGGACAGAACAATATGGCGGATAAATCAGCTGGAGCCTGGATACCAGTGTGGGGACGGTACCTGGGTCATTGCCCAGTTAGAAAACAGATAATTCTGGGAGAATCACTGAACCCGTTCTTGGCATGCCACTAATATACTATAGTCCAAGGAGGCTCTCTGTCTCGCAGCACGCTATTAATCATTTATGTTGGTAGCATGTGCCCTGGATTTGATCCCCATCCCTGATTCGGGACTGGATCTGAATGGGAAGTGCACAGCCCTGTGCCCACATCTATTTTGGCAAATGTTGTCCCTATGTTGGGTATGCTCCTCTATGTGGTCACACAAGCGCCCTTTTCTGTTTCATGAGCTTCAGCCGCCATGAGTTTAGTTTTTGTCCCCATGTTGGGATCCACTTCTGTGTTGGGACATTGTGTTGCCATGTTACGTTACCATTTGTGTCAATGTATCGGGTACCACTCTCTGCCTTGGAGCTTCATGTTGTCATGTTTGAGTCTCTTGTCTTCATTCAGGCCTTATGTTACCTTGTCAGGATGCCATGTTGGCTATCAGTCTATACGTCTAGACCTTGTGGTGTCATGCTTGGTGCTCTCTTCTGTGTTCAGCCTTGTGCCGCCATGTTGTGTACTAGTCTCTGTGTTGAGGTCCTGTGTGGGCATGTTGGAGCCCACTTTTGTTTTGAGACATAGTGTTACCATGTTATCATTAGTGTCCATATGTTGGGTACCAATCTCTGCTCTTCCATGTTCGGGTCTTATGCTACCTTGTTGGGATGCCATGTTGCTCATACCTTGTGGTGCCATGCTGGTTCCTCTCTTCTGTTTTCAGCCTTGTGCCGCCATGTTGTGTACTAGTCTCTGTGTTGGGGTCTTGCACCGCCATGTTGTGTACTAGTCTATGAGTTGGGGTCTTGTGCCGCCATGTTGTGTACTAGTCTCTGTGTTGGGGTCTTGTGTTGCCTTGTTGTGTACTAGTCTCTGTGTTGAGGTCCTGTGTTGCCTTGTTGTGTACTAGTCTCTGTGTTGGGGTCCTGTGTTGCCTTGTTGTGTACTAGTCTCTGTGTTGGGGTCTTGTGCCGCCATGTTGTGTATTAGTCTCTGTGTTGTGGTCTTGTGTTGCCTTGTTGTGTACTAGTCTCTGTGTTGGGGTCTTGTGCCGCCATGTTGTGTACTAGTCTCTGTGTTGGGGTCTTGTGCTGCCTTGTTGTGTATTAGTCTCTGTGTTGGGGTCTTGTGTTGCCTTGTTGTTTACTAGTCTCTGTGTTAGGGTCTTGTGCGCCATGTTGTGTATTAGTCTCTGTGTTGGGGTCTTGTGCCGCCATGTTGTGTATTAGTCTCTGTGTTGGGGTCTTGTGTTGCCTTGTTGTTTACTAGTCTCTGTGTTGGGGTCTTGTGCCGCCATGTTGTGTACTAGTCTGTGTGTTGAGGTCTTGTGTGGTCTTGTGTTGGAACCCACTTCTGTGTTGAGACATAGTGTTACCATGTTATCATTAGTGTCCATATGTTGGGTACCAATCTCTGCTCTTCCGTGTTCGGGTCTTATGCTACCTTGTTGGGATACCATGTTGCTCATACCTTGTGGTGCCATGTTGCTTCCTCTCTTCTGTGTTCATGCCTCGTGCTGCCATATTGTGTACCAGTCTCTGTGTTGCTACATAATGCCAGCTTCTGTGCTGAACATATATTATTTTTGGGCCCTTTAACCCCTTGCTGGATGAGTCTTTTCCACCAGTTTCTGTAGTTTGAGTGTCCTAGGTAATGATATCTGTGTTATGATTAGCGGGCAGCGGTGGGATATCTTCCCTGGGGCTCTGTATTGTCTCGCTGGGGGTGCAGCTGAGATCTGATACCCCGTCACTGACAGATACATAAACAGTTATCCAATGTAACCAGAGACGCTCTGCCCGGAGCTTTTTATAAAGATAATTACAGGTATCAGGGCTTCTCGTGTCTCACTGTGCTGATGGGAGAGATTAATCCCAGAAGCTTGCACTCTATTTGCATTGTGATGTCCCTGAGTGATTGGTTGGAGGTCTTGGGAAGTGACACCATTTGGGGCGTATCTTCCAGTAACGACTTGATGTATAAGGGCCACTTTTGTAAAACTACCTGAAAATGAAAAACACAACACGCCTCTATTTTATTATCTTTCAGAGGCACTTACGCGGCTGTGGAAACTACCATTTTTGTTTCTGCTGAGATAGGAGGAGACTTTGGATGTAGAGGACTTCCTGAGATAGGAGGAGACTTTGGATGTAGAGGACGTTTCTACATGCACAATATGAATACAGTGGCTAAAACTGCCAGTGCTTTCATCAGGACTAATAGAAAGCTCATTAGTTTATGAGGACACACCCTTCTGAGAATGTAACTTACAGAATCAACAGAGAAAAGAAAATGGAACAACACAGTAAATATGAATTGCACATACAAGATATAAATGTGACGGTTGTGTTTATTTTTGTACTTTCTAAACACATTTTGCGTTTATCAGGTTTAGCTCAGGGACCAGTTGGGCGCCGCGGGTCTTTTTTTGCTTTGTTCATCCTCTCGGATCATTGTTTGCTTTAGGACCCCCTGGAAGTGAAGAGGTTAAGGAGGAAACCCTTTAAACAATAAGAGTCTCCCCTCACAAGGTGCAGCCCCCCCCCCCCCCAACTAATCAGCTCCAGATGTGCCGCCTGTGGACCTGTTCAGTGATTTATTCCCATTTCTGGCAGCAATCTCTACGTGTCCTCCCACCCTCCACTAAATGATGATGTTGTGTCCCAGGGACGTGCTTTATATGCCTAAATATATATATATATATAATCTCCAACGGCCGTCCCGATGGTCATTAACCTGAGCTTTACATGTGGAAATAATGGGCAGACTAGATGGGCCTCTAGTCTCTTCGGATCTTTCTCACCTTCTAGTAGTTCTTCCTCCTTTCCGTTGGGGACACTGGGCGGGGGTCTCAGTATGGCTGCAAAACTATGGTGATAAGAGTCTGATCTGTATAGTTATATATAGTAATACTGAGTAGTATATAGCACCGGTAGTATATGCTTGGTTATCAGTGGGAGGTAGAGTATCAAAAGCCCACTCCAAAGACCAGAACCAGCCTGTGATGTGTCAGTGGGCCACGGGTCAGATCATTTACACTCTCGGGGTCAGACAGGGTGTTAGGGAGTATCCTGGGACCCCCCAGGGACCCCCAACGGACCCCCCAGGGACCCCCCAGGCCAAAGAGAATGTGTGAGGAGCAGAGATCACCCAACCTGTGTAAACACCACCAGGAGATAAGATCTCACCTTCCTGCCCTGGGATTCCTCAGCCTGACAACCAAGCCTCCCGCTGACCTTGAACTGAGTCTGAAGAGCATCTCAGCATTAACTCCTGGGCTGCTGGGCACAACTAGCACTCTGCTGATCCCTCGCACACCTGCAGAGCATCTCTCTGTAAGAAAATGTATTTATCTACAATGGCAGGTCATCTCTGGTGCTCCTGCAGAACATCTCTCCACTAGACCTTGGATTCACCTCTAGGCCCGATAGAGCATCTCTACACTGATAAGTACCTGCAGACCATCTCTACACTGATAAGTACCTGCAGAGCATCTCTACACTGATAAGTACCTGCAGAGCATCTCTACACTGATAAGTACCTGCAGAGCAGCTCTGTCCCTGGACCTGGTCATCACCTAGAGTATAGACCTGGGAGACTCCTACGTAGCATGTCGCCCCTAACATCGATACCCATCTGCAGAGTACCTCTCCACATGGTAACTCTTGAGACTTACATGCAGATCATTTCCTCTCTAGTCCTGGGACTCGCCTACAGTATGCCTCATCGCTAATACTTGGATGGAAGTAGCGAGTTTCCAATCTTGTTGGGTACTTTGGAAACAAGAACTTTCTACAAAGACTCAAAACTTCAGAATACGTTACAAATAAGCGTTAATAATAATAATGCACCTGCAGAGCATCTCACCACTAACCCAGGAAGGCACTTTTAGAGCATCTTTTTTTTTATCTTTGGGCCTAACCTGCAGAGCATCTCTCCACTAGTCCTTTGAACCCTTGGTGTCAAGCATCTGCCTTCATGCCCTTCTGTCACCAAAGCACAAAGCACCCTCCATCTTGGCCTTCTGACACCCTCATTTCAGTTGAGAGGCATCTATGGTCATGCCCAGCTATCACCCTCATCACACCATGGCAGCTTCTTCCATCCCTGTCGCCCTCGTCCCAGGTGCCGTGCATTCCTGACTGTACTCCCCTTGCCCACTTTCCTGTTAGACGTATTCTGGGTGTGCCTCTCTCGCCCTCCCTGGTATATACCAGTGTGCCCACCATCACGGCCCGATCTGAGAGTGTCTGTCTATGAGCTGTGCACAAGATGGCGGTGCCCCATGGCCTAGGCCGCCCAAACCTCTGCAGGACAGTCGTTCAGGACAAAGCCTTGCACAGCCAGCAGATGCCGCCCTGATCCTGCCTGCTGTGGGGCGACACTTGGGGCAGACATTGTGGGGTGGGCAGGGGGGGTCACATTCTTTCTCAGCTCCCCAGTGACAGACACACAAAGGCCCAGCGTGAGCAGACAATGGCAGCACTACACAAACATGGGGCTCACACAACAGCAGCAGCTGCAGGAATCTGCTCGCCAAACGCGCCGCGCAGGGCGCTGAAAACAGGCGGCCCCCAGGATGTCAGCGCCCTACCTGCTGTGTGTACATCCATGCGCATGCAGGGTCGCAACATTGTCATTGTTTTATCGTTATTGTAATCTTTACCAACTGTGCTCACCCTCCTAAAAAAGGATAACTAATTGTCCTAGATAAAGAGAGTTAGAGAGAGGGAGGTCCTGTATAGGTAATGCACGAATAAATGCTTAGTTAACATCTCTACTTTCAAGCTCAATTATCTAACACTTCAACTAAAATATGTTCAGTTGTGCAATAAGTGGGACCTTTTCTGTGTCCCTTAGATTGCATAGTGGCATTCAGGTGATCTGAGGCCACGGAGAGGGGCTTGTAGTAGAGCATTTCCTGTCTAAACAAGGTCCTCGTGCGAGACGGGACACGTCAGTCAGGACACGATACAGACACTGGGAACGACTCCGCACTCGTTAACTCATTAACTGATTGTAATTAGGAAAACGGCCAACGTTCCATTGTCACGTGGATTATGTGAGAAGCGATTTAGGGGTCATAAGCGATTAAAGGATCGCTCTCCGATAGTAACAATATATGCGTCGTCTGGCTAGGATGAAGTCATAAAGTCACATGCATTTGAGGATTTCTGCTGGATCCTGGAGGCATCCATGACACTTTGATGAGAATTTATGTGTGAGAGGGGTGTTTATATTTCTAGACATTATTGATGCAAGCTGCCTACTTCTAAGCAAATGCGAGGAACTTTGCTGTCAAATTCAATGAGATCCAATTATCTAACAATTCTCCTCACAACAAACCCCCCCAATCTTCCCTAAATGTTTTATGCTCATGTTGCCTGCTTGTTACATGCTTGTTACATACAAAGGTGCATTTTTTATTCAATTAAAGGGTCATTTAAAGGGCCACTGAGAGTATATATCAGTATTTTACTTCATTGGGCAGCAAGTAAAGTCATAGTTTTTTAAGCAAATCCTTTTCTCCTTTGAAGGTGTTTCAGGCAGGGTTGGAGGAGCATCCGGTGTCTTCAAGTCTTTAAATAATTGAATTCTTGAGAACACGGATTCAATTATATTTACTAAGACAGAAGTATATGTCACAATGGACAAACAAATCTGATTAATGGAATAAGCAGAGCGTTGTTTTATAAACGATCTAGTCACACACCCGTGGTAATTAGTGGCACAGTGATTAGTGGCAAGGGGGGGGGGGGGGATTTTAAACCAATCGTGCGGCAGTTACTAATAGCACAGTAGTATTATTATTATCTTTTATTTGTATCATGCCAACAGATTCTGTAGCATATTGTATCACTAATTAGCATATTATGTCTCTAGTTAGCAAATGTCACTAATTAGCATACTGTGTCTCTAATTAGCATATTATGCCATACTTCAATGACTTGTGTCTGGGATTCTAGGAGACCAACAGAATAAAGTGACCAGACTTCCCCTTTAAGGGGCCCCAGTGAGATATACAGGCTCAGGGTTTGCTAGCTTAAAGGGGGGGTCAGATATGTTTATCATAGAGCTGACTGGGTCCCAAGCCCATGCTCCTGGGGTGTGCTGGGCCCACCTGGCTGGACAATGACCTCAGCTATGACCCCAGGCTGGGGCAGAATGTGCTGAAGAGCTTTAACACCGTCATTCCCAGAAATGCTTGTTATATGCAGTTGAAAGGGTTAAACCTTACAGGCACTTCCAGCACACAAGATTACTGATATAACACACCAGGAAGGTGCAGATTATGGGCTCAGCAATGCATGATGGGAATCGGAAACTGGGGGTTATTAATGGTGTGCGATATATAGCAGCACTAAGTATCTCTGCAGACATATAAACACACAGTCCCTATGCAGTATTTGTGCTTGTGACCCCTAAATCGTGACCTCTTGTTCTTGTATTACAGGGTCAGTAGATGTCCCTCCACAAGCTCGGTGGCGGCTATGGCACACAAGGGGTTACTGTACATGACCGTCTCGGAATGGCGCAGTTTGGGTTTGTTAATCTCTGGGCCCCAATGTTTACAAACAGCTTATCCTTAATTACTGGACATGTAAACCATTCAGAGAGACCACCACATACTAATCCTCGAGACCACCCAAATGCAATGCGCAAATCAGTACAATGAGTGCGCAAATCAGAGAGCTCTGTACAGGTGAGAAAGAGACCTATGACATTTGGAGAGAGGTCTGTACGAGAGAGGAAGAGACCTGTGAGATCTGGGGGGGCTCTGTACTGTTGAGGAAGAGACCTGTGAGGTCAGGAGAGCTCTGTACAGGTGAGGAAGAGACCTGTGAGGTCTGGAGAGCTCTGTACAGGTGAGGAAGTGACATGTGAGGTCAGGAGAGCTCTGTACAGGTGAGGAAGAGACCTGTGAGGGCAGAGAGCTCTGTACAGATGAGGAAGAGTCTTGATTGGTCTGGAGAGCTCTGTACAGGTGACGAAGAGGCCTGTGAGGGGCAGTGATCTCTGTACAGGCAAAGAAGAGACCTATGAGGGGCCCGAGAGCTCTGTACAGGTGAGGAAGAAACCTGTGAGGGGCCGAGAGATCTGTACAGGTGAGGAAGAGACCTGTGAGATCTGCAGAGCTCTGTACAGGTGAGGAAGAGACCTGGGAGGTTAGGGGAGCTCTGTACAGGTGAGGAAGAGACCTGTGAGGTCAGGAGAGCTCTGTACAGGTGAGGAAGAGACCTGTGAGATCTGGAGGGTTCTGTACAGGCGAAGAAAAGACCTGTGAGATCTGGAGATCTCTGTACAGGTGAGGAAGAGACATGTGAGGTCTGGAGAGCTCTGTACAGGTGAGGAAGAGACCTGTGAGGTCAGGAGAGCTTTGTACTGTTGAGGAAGAGACATGTGAGGTCTGGAGGGTTCTGTACAGGTGAGAAAGAGACCTGTGAGGTTAGGGGAGCTCTGTACAGGTGAGGAAGAGACCTGTGAGGTCTGGAGATCTCTGTACAGATGAGGAAGAGACCTGTGAGGTCAGGAGAGCTCTGTACAGGTGAGGAAGAGACCTGTGAGGTCAGGAGAGCTTTGTACTGTTGAGGAAGAGACATGTGAGGTCTGGAGGGTTCTGTACAGGTGAGAAAGAGACCTATGACATTTGGAGAGAGGTCTGTACGAGAGAGGAAGAGACCTGTGAGATTTGGGGGGCTCTGTACAGGTGAGGAAGAGACCTGTGAGGTCTGGAGATCTCTGTACAGGTGAGGAAGAGACCTGTGAGGTCAGGAGAGCTTTGTACTGTTGAGGAAGAGACATGTGAGGTCTGGAGGGTTCTGTACAGGTGAGAAAGAGACCTATGACATTTGGAGAGAGGTCTGTACGAGAGAGGAAGAGACCTGTGAGATCTGGGGGGCTCTGTACAGGTGAGGAAGAGACCTGTGAGGTCTGGAGATCTCTGTACAGATGAGGAAGAGACCTGTGAGGTCAGGAGAGCTCTGTACAGGTGAGGAAGAGACCTGTGAGATCTGGAGGTTTCTGTACAGGTGAAGAAAAGACCTGTGAGATCTGGAGATCTCTGTACAGGTGAGGAAGAGACATGTGAGGTCTGGAGAGCTCTGTACAGGTAAAGGAAGAGACCTGTGAGATCTGGAGGGCTCTGTACAGGTGAGGAAGAGACCTGTGGGGTCTGGAGGGCTCTGTACAAGTGAGGAAGAGACCTGTGAGGTCTGGAGGGCTCTGTACAAGTGAGGAAGAGACCTGTGAGGTCTGGAGCGCTCTGTACAAGTGAGGAAGAGACCTGTGAGATCTGGAGGGCTCTGTACAGGCGAGGAAGAGACCTGTGAGGTCTGGAGAGCTCTGAACAGGTGAGGAAGAGACCTGTGAGGTTTGGAGTGCTCTGTACAGGTGAGGAAGAGACCTGTGACGTCTGGTGGACTCTGTACAGGTGAGGGAGAGACCTGTGAGGTGTGGAGAGCTCTGTACAGGTGAGGAAGAGACCTGTGAGGTCTGGAGAGCTCTGAACAGGCGAGGAAGAAACCTGTGAGGTCTGGAGAGCTCTGAACAGGTGAGGAAGAAACCTGGGAGGTCTGGAAGGCTCTGTACAGGTGAGGAAGAAACCTGTGAGGTCTGGAGGGCTCGGTACAGGTGAGGAAGAGACCTGTGAGATCTGGAGGGCTCTGTACAGGTGAGTAAGAGACCTGTAAGGTCTGGAGAGCTCTGAACAGGTGAGGAAGAAACCTGTGAGGTCTGGAGAGCTCTGAACAGGTGAGGAAGAAACCTGTGAGGTCTGGAGAGCTCTGTACAGGTGAGGAAGAGACCTGTGAGGTCTGGAGAGCTCTGAACAGGCGAGGAAGAAACCTGTGAGGTCTGGAAAGCTCTGAACAGGTGAGGAAGAAACCTGGGAGGTCTGGAGGGCTCTGTACAGGTGAGGAAGAAACCTGTGAGGTCTGGAGGGCTCGGTACAGGTGAGGAAGAGACCTGTGAGATCTGGAGGGCTCTGTACAGGTGAGTAAGAGACCTGTGAGATCTGGGGGGCTCTGTACAGGTGAGGAAGAGACCTGTGAGGTCTGGAGATCTCTGTACAGGTGAGGAAGAGACCTGTGAGGTTAGGAGAGCTCTGTACAGGTGAGGAAGAGACCTGTGAGATCTGGAGATCTCTGTACAGGTGAGGAAGAGACCTGTGAGATCTGGAGATCTCTGTACAGGTGAGGAAGAGACATGTGAGGTCTGGAGAGCTCTGTACAGGTGAGGAAGAGACCTGTGAGGTCTGGAGAGCTCTGTACAGGTGAGGAAGACACCTGTGACGTCTGGTGGACTCTGTACAGGTGAGGGAGAGACCTGTGAGGTCTGGAGAGCTCTGTACAGGTGAGGAAGAGACCTGTGAGGTCTGGGGAGCTCTGAACAGGCGAGGAAGAAACCTGTGAGGTCTGGAGAGCTCTGAACATGTAAGGAAGAAACCTGTGAGGTCTGGAGGGCTCGGTACAGGTGAGGAAGAAACCTGTGAGGTCTGGAGGGCTCTGTACAGGTGAGGAAGAAACCTGTGAGGTCTGGAGGGCTCTGTACAGGTGAGGAAGAGACCTGTGAGGTCTGGATAGCTCTGTACAGGTGAGGAAGAGACCTGTGAGGTCTGGAGAGCTCTTTACAGGTGAGGAAGATACCTGTGAGGTCTGGAGAGCTCTGTGCAGATGAGGAGGATATTTGCACGGTCTGGAGTGCTCTGTACAGGCGAGGAAGAGACCTGTGAGGCATGGAGTGCTCTGTACAGGTAAGAAAGAGACCTGTGAGGTCTAGAGGGCTCTGTACAGGTGAGGAAGAGACCTGTGAGATATGGAGAGCTCTGTGCAGGTGAGGAGGAGATTTGCACAGTCTGGAGTGCTCTGTACAGGTGAAGAAGAGACCTGTGAAGCATGGAGTGCTCTGTACAGGTAAGAAAGAGACCTGTGAGGTCTGGAGTGCTCTGTACAGGTTTGGAAGAGACCTGTGAGGGCTGGAGAGCTCTTTACAGGTGAGAAAGAA